>JAANYP010004182.1:0-33515 GCA_020465985.1 Centrapalus pauciflorus
AATTAAGAAATCAAGGAACAAGCAGCAGCAGATGTTTCCGTACAAGTCAGTAACAATAACAATAAGTACCGAAACATATGTTAGTAAGTAATGCAATCTGTCACTCACAGCGGTCCTGAGCAATCCAAGTAATCAAGGAACATGCTGCAGCAGTTGTCCAGTTTCAACAATGTCTATCATAAGTTCCTAACATACAATTAAGTAATCAAGGAACAAGCAGCAGCAGATGTTTCAATACAAGTCGGTAACAATCACCAATAAGTAATGAAACATATTCAAGTAAGTAATGTAATATGTCACTCACACCGGTCCTGAGCAATGCAAGTAATCAAGGAACATGCAGCAACAGTAGTTCAGCAGTGTCTATCATACGTTTCTAACATACAATTAAGAAATCAAGAAACAAGCAGCAGCAGATGTTTCCATACAAGTCTGTAACAATCACCAATAAGTACCGAAACATATACAAGTAAGTAATGTAATCTGTCACTCACACCGGTCCTGAGCAATGCAATTAATCAAGGAACATGCAGCAGCAGTTGTCTAGTTTCAGCAGTGTCTATCATACGTTCCTAACATACAATTAAGTAATCAAGACACAAGCAGCAGCAGATGTTTCCATACAAGGGAGTAACAATCACCAATAAGTACCAAAACATATACAAGTAAGTAATGAAATCTGTCACTCACACCGGTCCTGAGCAATGCAATTAATCAATAAACATGCAGCAGCACGTGTCTAGTTTCAGCAGTGTCTATCATACGTTCCTAACATACAATTAAGTAATCAAGGAACAAGCAGCAGCAGATGTTTCCATACAAGAGAGTAACAACCACCAATAAATACCGAAACATATGCAAGTAAGTAATGCAATCTGTCACTCACAGCGGTCCTGAGCAATGCAAGTAATCAAGGAACATGCAACAGCAGTTGTCCAGTTTCAGCAATGTCTATCATACGTTCCTAACATACAATTAAGAAATCAAGGAACAAGCAGCAGCAGATGTTTCCGTACAAGTCAGTAACAATCACCAATAAGTACCGAAACATATGCAAGTAAGTAATGCAATCTGTCACTCACAGCGGTCCGGAGCAATCCAAGTAATCAAGGAACATGCAGCAGCAGTTGTCCGTTTTCACCAGTGTCTATCATAAGTTCCTAACATACAATTAAGTAATCAAGGAACAAGCAGCAGCATATGTTTCAATACAAGTCGGTAACAATCACCAATAAGTACTGAAACATATTCAAGTAAGTAATGTAATCTGTCACTCACACCGGTCCTGAGCAATGCAAGTAATCAAGGAACATGCAACAGCAGTTGTCTAGTTTCAGCAGTGTCTATCATACGTTCCTAACATACAATTAAGTAATCAATGAACAAGCAGCAGCAGATGTTTCCATACAAGTTTGTAACAATCACCAATAAGTACCGAAACATATACAAGTAAGTAATGTAATCTGTCACTCACACCGGTCCTGAGCAATGCAAGTAATCAAGGAAAATGCAGCAGCAGTTGTCTAGTTTCAGCAGTGTCTATCATATGTTCCTAACATACAATTAAGAAATCGAGGAACAAGCAGCAGCAGATGTTTCCATACAAGTCTGTAACAATCACCAATAAGTACCGAAACATATACAAGTAAGTAATGTAATCTGTCACTCACACCGGTCCTGAGCAATGCAAGTAATCAAGGAACATGCAGCAGCAGTTGTCTAGTTTCAGCAGTGTCTATCATATGTTCCTAACATACGATTAAGAAATCAAGGAACGAGCAGCAGCAGATGTTTCCTTACAAGTCAGTAACAATCACCAATAAGTACCGAAACATATGTAAGTAAGTAATGCAATCTGTCACTCACAGCGGTCCTGAGCAATCCAAGTAATCAAGGAACATGCAGCAGCAGTTGTCAAGTTTCAACAATGTCTATCATAAGTTCCTAACATACAATTAAGTAATCAAGGAACAAGCAGCAGCAGATGTTTCAATACAAGTCGGTAACAATCACCAATAAGTACTGAAACATATTCAAGTAAGTAATGTAATATGTCACTCACACCGGTCCTGAGCAATGCAAGTAATCAAGGAACATGCAGCAGCAGTTGTCTAGTATCAGCAGTGTCTATCATACGTTTCTAACATACAATTAAGAAATCAAGAAACAAGCAGCAGCAGATGTTTCCATACAAGTCTGTAACAATCACCAATAAGTACCGAAACATATACAAGTAAGTAATGTAATCTGTCACTCACACCGGTCCTGAGCAATGCAAGTAATCAAGGAACATGCAGCAGCAGTTGTCTAGTTTCAGCACTGTCTATCATATGTTCCTAACATACAATTAAGAAATCAAGGAACAACCAGCAGCGGATGTTTCCATACAAGTCTGTAACAATCACCATTATGTACCGAAACATATACAAGTAAGTAATGTAATCTGTCACTCACACCGGTCCTGAGCAATGCAATTAATCAAGGAACATGCAGCAGTAGTTGTCTAGTTTCAGCAGTGTCTATCATACGTTCCTAACATACAATTAAGTAATCAAGACACAAGCAGCAGCAGATGTTTCCATACAAGGGAGTAACAACCACCAATAAGTACCGAAACATATACAAGTAAGTAATGTAATCTGTCACTCACACCGGTCCTGAGCAATGCAATTAATCAAGGAACATGCAACAGCAGTTGTCCGGTTTCAGCAGTGTCTATCATACGTTCCTAACATACAATTAAGTAATCACAGAAAAAGCAGCAACACATGTTTCCATACAAGTCAGTAACAATCACCAATAAGTACAAAAACATATGCAAGTAAGTAATGGAATCTGTCACTCACACCTGTCCTGAGCAATCCAAGTAATCTAGGAACATGCAACAACTGTTGTCCAGTTTCAGCAGTGTCTATCATACGTTCCTAACATACAATTAAAAAATGAAGGAACAAGCAGTAGCATATGTTTCAATACAAGTCTGTAACAATCACCAATAAGTACCGAAACATATACAAGTAAGTAATGTAATCTGTCACTCACAGCGGTCCTGAGCAATCCAAGTAATCAACGAACATGCAGCAGCAGTTGTCCAGTTTCAACAGTGTCTATCATACGTTCCTAACATACAATTAAGAAATCAAGGAACAAGCAGCAGCAGATGTTTCCGTACAAGTCAGTAACAATCACCAATAAGTACCAAAACATATGCAAGTAAGTAATGCAATCTATCACTCACAGCGGTCCTGAGCAATCCAAGTAATCAAGGAACATGCAGCAGCAGTTGTCCAGTTTCAACAGTTTCTGTCATAAGTTCCTAACATACAATTAAGTAATCAAGGAACAAGCAGCAGCAGATGTTTCAATACAAGTCGGTAACAATCACCAATAAGTACCGAAACATATTCAAGTAAGTAATGTAATTTGTCACTCACACCGGCCCTGAGCAATGCAAGTAATCAAGGAAAATGCAGCAGCAGTTGTCTAGTTTCAGCAGTGTCTATCATACGTTCCTAACATACAATTAAGAAATCAAGGAACAAGCAGCAGCAGATGTTTCCATACAAGTCTGTAACAATCACCAATAAGTACCGAAACATATACAAGTAAGTAATGTAATCTGTCATTCACACCGGTCCTTAGCAATGCAAGTAATCAAGGAACATGCAGCAGCAGTTGTCTAGTTTCAGCAGTGTCTATCATACGTTCCTAAGATACAATTAAGAAATCAAGGAACAAGCAGCAGCAGATGTTTCCATACAAGTCTGTAACAATCACCAATAAGTACCGAAACATATACAAGTAAGTAATGTAATCTGTCACTCACACCGGTCCTGAGCAATGCAATTAATCAAGGAACATGCAGCAGCAGGTGTCTAGTTTCAGCAGTGTCTATCATACGTTCCTAACATACAATTAAGTAATCAAGGAACAAGCAGCAGCAGATGTTTCCATACAAGAGAGTAACAACCACCAATAAATACCGAAACATATGCAAGTAAGTAATGCAATCTGTCACTCACAGCGGTCCTGAGCAATCCAAGTAATCAAGGAACATGCAGCAGCAGTTGTCCGGTTTCACCAGTGTCTATCATAAGTTCCTAACATACAATTAAGTAATCAAGGAACAAGCAGCAGCATATGTTTCAATACAAGTCTGTAACAATCACCAATAAGTACTGAAACATATTCAAGTAAGTAATGTAATCTGTCACTCACACCGGTCCTGAGCAATGCAAGTAATCAAGGAACATGTAACAGCAGTTGTCTAGTTTCAGCGGTGTCTATCATACGTTCCTAACATACAATTAAGTAATCAAGGAACAAGCAGCAGCAGATGTTTCCATACAAGTCTGTAACAATCACCAATAAGTACCGAAACATATACAAGTAAGTAATGTAATCTGTCACTCACACCGGTCCTGAGCAATGCAAGTAATCAAGGAAAATGCAGCAGCAGTTGTCTAGTTTCAGCAGTGTCTATCATATGTTCCTAACATACAATTAAGAAATCGAGGAACAAGCAGCAGTAGATGTTTCCATACAAGTCTGTAATAATCACCAATAAGTACCGAAACATATACAAGTAAGTAATGTAATCTGTCACTCACACGGTCCTGAGCAATGCAAGTAATCAAGGAACATGCAGCAGCAGTTGTCTAGTTTCAGAAGTGTCTATCATACGTTCCTAACATACAATTAAGAAATCAAGGAACAAGCAGCAGCAGATGTTTCCGTACAAGTCAGTAACAATCACCAATAATAACCGAAACATATGTAAGTAAGTAATGCAATCTGTCACTCACAGCGGTCCTGAGCAATCCAAGTAATCAAGGAACATGCAGCAGCAGTTGTCCAGTTTCAACAATGTCTATCATAAGTTCCTAACATACAATTAAGTAATCAAGGAACAAGCAGCAGCAGATGTTTCAATACAAGTCGGTAACAATCACCAATAAGTACTGAAACATATTCAAGTAAGTAATGTAATATGTCACTCACACCGGTCCTGAGCAATGCAAGTAATCAAGGAACATGCTGCAGCAGTTGTCTAGTATCAGCAGTGTCTATCATACGTTTCTAACATACAATTAAGAAATCAAGAAACAAGCAGCAGCAGATGTTTCCATACAAGTCTGTAACAATCACCAATAAGTACTGAAACATATACAAGTAAGTAATGTAATCTGTCACTCACACCGGTCCTGAGCAATGCAAGTAATCAAGGAACATGCAGCAGCAGTTGTCTAGTTTCAGCACTGTCTATCATATGTTCCTAACATACAATTAAGAAATCAAGGAACAAGCAGCAGCAGATGTTTCCATACAAGTCTGTAACAATCACCAATAAGTACCGAAACATATACAAGTAAGTAATGCAATCTGTCACCCACAGCAGTCCTGAGCAATGCAATTAATCAAGGAACATGCAGCAGTAGTTGTCTAGTTTCAGCAGTGTCTATCATACGTTCCTAACATACAATAAAGTAATCAAGGAACAAGCAGCTACAGATGTTTCCATACAACGGAGTAACAACCACCAATAAGTACCGAAACATATGCAAGTAAGTAATGTAATCTGTCACTAACACCGGTCCTGAGCAATGCAAGTAATCAGGGAGCATGCAGCAGCAGTTGTCCAGTTTCAGCAGTGTCTATCATACGTTCCTAACATACAATTAAGTAATCAAGGAACATTCAGCAACAGGTGTTTCCATACAAGTCAGTAACAATCACCAATAAGTAACAAAACATATGCAAGTAAGTAATGCAATCTGTCGCTCACAGCGGTCCTGAGCAATGCAAGTAATCAAGGAACATGCAGTAGCAGATGTTTCGATACAAGTCAGTAACAATCACCAACAAGTACCGTATCATATGCAAGTAAGTAATGCAATCTATCGCTCACAGCGGTCCTTAGCAATGCAAGTAATCAAGGAACATGTTGCAGCAGATGTTTCCATACAAATCAGTAACAATCACCAATAAGTACCGAAACATATGCAAGTAAGTAATGCAATCTGTCACTCACAGCGGTCCTGAGCAATGCAAGTAATCAAGAAACATGCAACAGCAGTTGTCCAGTTTCAGCAGTGTCTATCATAAGTTCCTGACATACAACTAGGTAATCAAGGAACAAGCAGCAGTAGATGTTTCAATACAAGTGAGTAAAAATCACCAATAAGTACCGAAACATATGCAAGTAGGTAATGCAATCTGTCACTCACAGCGATCCTGAGCAATGCAAGTAATCAAGGAACATGCAGCAGCAGTTGTCCAGTCTCTATAGTGTCTGTCATACGTTCCTAACATACAATTAAGTCATCAACGAACAAGCAAAAACAGATGTTTCCATACAAGTCTGTAACAATCACCAATAAGTACCGAAACATATGCAAGTAAGTAATGCAATCTGTCACCCACAGCAGTCCTGAGCAGTGCAATTAATCAAGGAACATGCAGCAGCAGTTGTCTAGTTTCAGCAGTGTCTATCATACGTTCCTAACATACAATTAAGTAATCAAGGAACAAGCAGCAGCAGATGTTTCCATACAAGGGAGTAACAACCACCAATAAGTACCGAAACATATGCAAGTAAGTAATGTAATCTGTCACTAACACCGACCCTGAGCAATGCAAGTAATCAAGGAGCATGCAGCAGCAGTTGTCCAGTTTCAGCAGTGTCTATCATACGTTCCTAACATACAATTAAGTAATCAAGGAACATTCAGCAACAGATGTTTCCATACAAGTCAGAAACAATCACCAATAAGTAACAAAACATATGCAAGTAAGTAATGAAATCTGTCGCTCACAGCGGTCCAGAGCAATGCAAGTTGTGACACCCTTGCCACAACAACCACCAATTACAATACACCCAGTATTAATCATCAACATGCAATAAAATAATGATCTGATAACCTAAATTAAGTGCGGAAGCATTAAAATATATAAGTAAAATAGTGCAACAGTGTCCAACACCCTACAGTGCTATGGGGTACCGAGTCTAAGTCTACACACCCATTACAATTATTACAATCATCCAGAATATATTACAACATTGTCTCATAACATAAATTACCGATGAAATAGTACCAAGTCTTCCGAATCTTCCCAACTGACCTAACTAGAAGGTCCGACAGTAGACTTTCCCATTCCTGTAAAAATAAAGACAACTGAGGGGTAAGCGAATGCTTAGTGAATACACAGATTTACACATTTTATAAATCCTTATGATGCCCTCAAGAGTAGCACCGACGACACACGTCATGCACTCTCCACGTACACAAAGTACGAACACACATGAGCCGTCGCTCTTACGAGCCCAAAGCTCGGCCTTTAAAACACACTACTGAGACAGACATAACATCGACGATGACATACTGCCTACCGGACCTGGAGGGATCATCTCCAGCGTCATATAGAGCAGTAACATCGGAGTAACAGATGCGACCCACCGGTCCATCGCAGATGCACAACAAACGAACGGACATGCATCAAATAAGAATGTGCATCTAAATCTACGCAAGTTAGTAGAATTCCAAACGAAAAATGAAGCAACATGTCTCAGCAGGCAATAGGAATCATAAAGCAGATATAAACATGCGAAATTATATGTACTCACAGTGGGTGCGTAATTAAATGTTAACCAATTTTATTTCTCCTCGGGCTTTCAACCGGATCCACCAAGTACCCCACTGTGGGTTAAACAACACCACAAGGGACCTGTTTCATTTCAATATGATAAACACACTATCATTACATGGTCTTTAACAAATTAGCATTAATTTATGTAGATAAAAGTAATACGACATTCGGAACCTTCATTCGAAACTCACGATATAAACCATCAATTATTGTGTTATTATTTCCAATTAACCTTTCATTATATGCCTTAATATACTACCAAAAATATCCCAAAAGTGTAATTATTAGTCCATAGATTCGATTCCTTTAAAACCCATTCGAATCTGCCCAAAATCTGCTAGTACTCGCCGAGTTCAGTATAGGAACTCGCCGAGTTCCTATTAAACTCGAACCATTTCGACTTTAGGGGCTAAACTCGAACCCCATTCGAATTTAGGGGCTAAATTCGAACCTATAGTGATAAATTCGAACCCATGTTCGAATCTGATGGTTAAACTCGAGTATATACTCGAATCTAGCACCAATTTCGAGTTTGTTCATGCATTTCGACTGTGTTCATGGTATATTCGAGTTTGTTCATCTTACAACTTAAAAACATACGTTTCTAAGCCTCAAATCACCTATATTATCAAGTATGATGCCTAGATTCGATTCTATTATGCATATACTATCATATTCTTGTATTATTTCAAGCAAAACAAGCTCTAATTTACATAAAATGACAGATTCGAATTCTAGTTTCTTTAAAACCGAAACTACAAACTTAAAAGAGTCGATTCTTACCTCAATTCGTACGAAATCAAAGATCCAATTGCAGATTGTTGTTGTACTCCTCGAGGTCTTTCCGTTGACGTATAATTCTCAAAAATCGGACGGTCGGTTTGTGAGATATCGTAGAGAGAAGTAGAGAGGAAATTTCTAGAGAGAGAGTGTAGTGAGAGAGTGAAATGGTGAAAATGAAGTCTTTTGCCCTTTTTATTCAACTTTCATCATTTTTGCACATTTCACCCCTCGACTTAACCGGTTCCATAAATTACTGATTTATTCTTAAAATTATCATTAATAACTTTTAATTTCTTAATACTCCATAACAATGATTCCGGGTTCAAATTTTCTTATAATAGCAACAAACTTTCTAAATATCCCAAATACATAATAATCGCTCAAATTTCAACTTAAATATATATTTTTCCACTTAATTAACCAAAATACAATAAAATAAATCCGAGGATGTTACACAAGTAATCAAGGAACATGCAGCAGCAGATGTTTCGATACAAGTCAGTAACAATCACCAACAAGTACCGAAACATATGCAAGTAAGTAATGCAATCTATCGCTCATAGCGGTCCTTAGCAATGCAAGTAATCAAGGAACATGTTGCAGCAGATGTTTCCATACAAATCAGTAACAATCACCAATAAGTACCGAAACATATGCAAGTAAGTAATGCAATCTGTCACTCACAGCGGTCCTGAGCAATGCAAGTAATCAAGGAACATGCAACAGCAGTTGTCCAGTTTCAGTAGTGTCTATCATAAGTTCCTGACATACAATTAAGTAATCAAGGAACAAGCAGCAGCAGATGTTTCAATACAAGTCAGTAAAAATCACCAATAAGTACCGAAACATATGCAAGTAAGTAATGCAATCTGTCACTCACAACGGTCCTGAGCAATGCAAGTAATCAAGGAACATGCAGCAGCAGTTGTCCAGTCTCTACAGTGTCTATCATACGTTCCTAACATACAATTAAGTCATCAAGGAACAAGCAACAACAGATGTTTCCATACAAGTCTGTAACAATCACCAATAAGTACCGAAACATATGCAAGTAAGTAATGCAATCTGTCACTCACAGCGGTCCTGGGCAATCCAAGTAGTCAAGTAACATGCAACAACAGTTGTCCGGGTTCAGCAGTGTCTATCATACGTTCCTAACATACAATTAAGTAATCACGGAAAAAACAGCAACATATGTTTCCATACAAGTCAGTAACAATCATCAATAAGTACAAAAACATATGCAAGTAAGTAATGGAATCTGTTACTCACACCTGTCCTGAGCAATCCAAGTAATCTAGGAACATGCAACAGCAGTTGTCCAGTTTCAACAGTGTCTATCATAAGTTCCTAACATACAATTAAGTAATCAAGGAATAAGCAGCAGCATATGTTTCAATACAAGTCGGTAACAATCACCAATAAGTACCGAAACATATTCAAGTAAGTAATGCAATGTGTCATTCACAGCGGTCCTGAGCAACGCAAGTAATCAAGGAAAATGCAGCAGCAGTTGTCTAGTTTCAGCAGTGTCTATCATATGTTCCTTACATACAATTAAGAAA
The DNA here is from genome assembly GCA_020465985.1 of Centrapalus pauciflorus. NCBI lineage: Eukaryota > Viridiplantae > Streptophyta > Magnoliopsida > Asterales > Asteraceae > Centrapalus > Centrapalus pauciflorus. The sequence goes on from JAANYP010004182.1 coordinate 9,996, forward strand.
TCAAGGAACAAGCAGCAGCAGATGTTTCCATACAAGTCTGTAACAATCACCAATAAGTACCAAAACATATACAAGTAAGTAATGTAATCTGTCACTCACACCGGTCCTGAGCAATGCAAGTAATCAAGGAACATGCAGCAGCAGTTGTCTAGTTTCAGCAGTGTCTATCATACGTTCCTAACATACAATTAAGAAATCAAGGAACAAGCAGCCGCAGATGTTTCCGTACAAGTCAGTAACAATCACCAATAAGTACCGAAACATATGTAAGTAAGTAATGCAATCTGTCACTCACAGCGGTCATGAGCAATCCAAGTAATCAAGGAACATGCAGCAGCAGTTGTCCAGTTTCAAGAATGTCTATCATAAGTTCCTAACATACAATTAAGTAATCAAGGAACAAGCAGTAGCAGATGTTTCAATACAAGTCGGTAACAATCACCAATAAGTAATGAAACATATTCAAGTAAGTAATATAATATGTCACTCACACCGGTCCTGAGCAATGCAAGTAATCAAGGAACATGCAACAGCAGTTGTCTAGTTTCAGCAGTGTCTATCAGACGTTCTTAACATACAATTAAGAAATCAAGAAACAAGCAGCAGCAGATGTTTCCATACAAGTCTGTAATAATCACCAATAAGTACCGAAACATATACAGGTAAGTAATGTAATCTGTCACTCACACCGGTCCTGAGCAATGCAAGTAATCAAGGAACACGCAACAGCAGTTGTCTAGTTTCAGCAGTGTCTATCATATGTTCCTAACATACAATTAAGAAATCAAGGAACAAGCAGCAGCAGATGTTTCCATACAAGTCTATAACAATCACCAATAAGTACCGAAATATATACAAGTAAGTAATGTAATCTGTCACTCACACCGGTCCTGAGCAATGCAATTAATCAAGGAACATGCAGCAGCACTTGTCTAGTTTCAGCAGTGTCAATCATACGTTCCTAACATACAATTAAGTAATCAAGGAACAAGCAGCAGCAGATGTTTCCATACAAGGGAGTAACAACCACCAATAAGTACCGAAACATATGCAAGTAAGTAATGTAATCTGTCACTAACACCGGTCCTGAGCAATGCAAGTAATCAAGGAGCATGCAGCAGCAGTTGTCCAGTTTCAGCAGTGTCTATCATACGTTCCTAACATACAATTAAGTAATCAAGGAACATTCAGCAACAGATGTTTCTATACAAGTCAGTAACAATCACCAATAAGTACCAAAACATATGCAAGTAAGTAATGCAATCTGTCGCTCACAGCGGTCCAGAGCAATGCAAGTAATCAAGGAACATGCAGCAGCAGTTGTCCAGTTTCAACAATGTCTATCATAAGTTCCTAACATACAATTAAGTAATCAAGGAACAAGCAGTAGCAGATGTTTCAATACAAGTCGGTAACAATCACCAATAAGTAATGAAACATATTCAAGTAAGTAATGTAATATGTCACTCACACCGTTCCTGAGCAATGCAAGTAATCAAGGAACATGCAACAGCAGTTGTCTAGTTTCAGCAGTGTCTATCAGACGTTCCTAACATACAATTAAGAAATCAAGAAACAAGCAGCAGCAGATGTTTCCATACAAGTCTGTAACAATCACCAATAAGTACCGAAACATATACAAGTAAGTAATGTAATCTGTCACTCACAGCGGTCCTGAGCAATCCAAGTAATCAAGGAACATGCAGCAGCAGTTGTCCAGTTTCAACAATGTCTATCATAAGTTCCTAACATACAATTAAGTAATCAAGGAACAAGCAGTAGCAGATGTTTCAATACAAGTCGGTAACAATCACCAATAAGTACCGAAACATATTCAAGTAAGTAATGCAATGTGTCATTCACAGCGGTCCTGAGCAATCCAAGTAATCAAGTAACATGCAACAACAATTGTCCGGGTTCAGCAGTGTCTATCATACGTTCCAAACATACAATTAAGTAATCACGGAAAAAGCAGCAACATATGTTTCCATACAAGTCAGTAACAATCACCAATAAGTACAAAAACATATGCAAGTAAGTAATGGAATCTGTCACTCACACCTGTCCTGAGCAATCCAAGTAATCTAGGAACATGCAACAGCAGTTGTCCAGTTTCAACAGTGTCTATCATAAGTTCCTAACATACAATTAAGTAATCAAGGAATAAGCAGCAGCATATGTTTCAATACAAGTCGGTAACAATCACCAATAAGTACCGAAACATATTCAAGTAAGTAATGCAATTTGTCATTCACAGCGGTCCTGAGCAACGCAAGTAATCAAGGAAAATGCAGCAGCAGTTGTCTAGTTTCAGCAGTGTCTATCATATGTTCCTAACATACAATTAAGAAATCAAGGAACAAGCAGCAGCAGATGTTTCCACACAAGTCTGTAACAATCACCAATAAGTACCGAAACATATACAAGTAAGTAATGTAATCTGTCACTCACACCGGTCCTGAGCAATGCAAGTAATCAAGGAACATGCAGCAGCAGTTGTCTAGTCTCAGCAGTGTCTATCATACGTTCCTAACATACAATTAAGAAATCAAGGAACAAGCAGCCGCAGATGTTTCCGTACAAGTCAGTAACAATCACCAATAAGTACCGAAACATATGTAAGTAAGTAATGCAATCTGTCACTCACAGCGGTCCTGAGCAATCCAAGTAATCAAGGAACATGCAGCAGCAGTTGTCCAGTTTCAACAATGTCTATCATAAGTTCCTAACATACAATTAAGTAATCAAGGAACAAGCAGTAGCAGATGTTTCAATACAAGTCGGTAACAATCACTAATAAGTAATGAAACATATTCAAGTAAGTAATGTAATATGTCACTCACACCGGTCCTGAGCAATGCAAGTAATCAAGGAACATGCAACAGCAGTTGTCTAGTTTCAGCAGTGTCTATCAGACGTTCCTAACATACAATTAAGAAATCAAGAAACAAGCAGCAGTAGATGTTTCCATACAAGTCTGTAACAATCACCAATAAGTACCGAAACATATACAAGTAAGTAATGTAATCTGTCACTCACACCGGTCCTGAGCAATGCAAGTAATCAAGGAACATGCAGCAGCAGTTGTCTAGTTTCAGCAGTGTCTATCATATGTTCCTAACATACAATTAAGAAATCAAGGAACAAGCAGCAGCAGATGTTTCCATACAAGTCTATAACAATCACCAATAAGTACCGAAACATATACAAGTAAGTAATGTAATCTGTCACTCACACCGGTCCTGAGCAATGCAATTAATCAAGGAACATGCAGCAGCAGTTGTCTAGTTTCAGCAGTGTCAATCATACGTTCCTAACATACAATTAAGTAATCAAGGAACAAGCAGCAGCAGATGTTTCCATACAAGGGAGTAACAACCACCAATAAGTACCGAAACATATGCAAGTAAGTAATGTAATCTGTCACTAACACCGGTCCTGAGCAATGCAAGTAATCAAGGAGCATGCAGCAGCAGTTGTCCAGTTTCAGCAGTGTCTATCATACGTTCCTAACATACAATTAAGTAATCAAGCAACATTCAGCAACATATGTTTCTATACAAGTCAGTAACAATCACCAATAAGTACCAAAACATATGCAAGTAAGTAATGCAATCTGTCGCTCACAGCGGTCCAGAGCAATGCAAGTTGTGACACCCTTGCCACAACAACCACCAATTACAATACACCCAGCATTAATCATCAACATGCAATAAAATAATGATCTGATAACCTAAATTAAGTGCGGAAGCATTAAAATATATAAGTAAAATAGTGCAACAGTGTCCAACACCCTACAGTGCTATGGGGTACCGAGTCTAAGTCTACACACCCATTACAATTATTACAATCATCCAGAATATATTACAACATTGTCTCATAACATAAATTACCGATGAAATAGTACCAAGTCTTCCGAATCTTCCCAAATGACCTAACTAGAAGGTCCGGCAGTAGACTTTCTCATTCCTGTAAAAATAAAGACAACTGAGGTGTAAGCGAATGCTTAGTGAACCGACGACACACGTCGTGCACTCTCCACGTACACAAAGTACGAACACACATGAGCCGTCGCTCTTACGAGCCCAAAACTCGGCCTTTAAAACACACTACTGAGACAGACATAACATCGGGGATGACATACTGCCTACCGGACCTGGAGGGATCAGCTCCAGCGTCATATAGAGCAGTAACATCGGAGTAACATATGCGACCCACCGGTCCATCGCAGATGCACAACAAACGAACGGACATGCATCAAATAAGAATGTGCATCTAAATCTACGCAAGTTAGTAGAATTCCAAACGAAAAATGAAGCAACATGTCTCAGCAGGCAATAGGAATCATAAAGCAGATATAAACATGCGAAATCATATGTACTCACACTGGGTGCGTAATTAAATGTTAACCAATTTTATTTCTCCTCGGGCTTTCAACCGGATCCACCAAGTACCCCACTGTGGGTTAAACAACACCACAAGGGACCTGTTTCATTTCCATATGATAAACATACTATCATTACATGGTCTTTAACAAGTTAGCATTAATTTATGCAGATAAAAGTAATACGACATTCAGAACCTTCATTCGAAACTCACGATATAAACCATCAATTAGTGTGTTATTATTTCCAATTAACCTTTCATTATATGCCTTAATATACTACCAAAAATATCCCAAAAGTGTAATTATTAGTCCATAGATTCGATTCCTTTAAAACCCATTCGAATCTGCCCAAAATCTGCTAGTACTCGCCGAGTTCAGTATAGGAACTCGCCGAGTTCCTATTAAACTCGAACCATTTCGACTTTAGGGGCTAAACTCGAAACCCATTCGAATTTAGGGGCTAAATTCGAACCTATAGTGATAAATTCGAACCCTTGTTCGAATCTGATGGTTAAACTCGAGTATATACTCGAATCTAGCACCAATTTCGAGTTTGTTCATGAATTTCGACTGTGTTCATGGTATATTCGAGTTTGTTCATCTTACCACTTAAAACATACGTTTCTAAGCCTCAAATCACCTATATTATCAAGTATGATGCCTAGATTCGAGTCTATTATGCATATACTACCATATTCTTGTATTATTTCAAGCAAAACAAGCTCTAATTTACATAAAATGACAGATTCGAATTCTAGTTTCTTTAAAACCGAAACTACAAACTTAAAAGGGTCGATTCTTACCTCAATTCGTACGAAATCGAAGATCCAATTGCAGATTGTTGTTGTACTCCTCGAGGTCTTTCCGTTGACGTATAATTCTCGAAAATCGGACGGTCGGTTTGTGAGATATCTTAGAGAGAAGTAGAGAGGAAATTTCTAGAGAGAGTGTGTAGTGAGAGAGTGAAATGGTGAAAATGAAGTCTTTTGCCCTTTTTATTCAACTTTCATCATTTTTGCACATTTCACCCCTCGACTTAACCGGTTCCATAAATTACTGATTTATTCTTAAAATTATCATTAATAACTTTTAATTTCTTAATACTCCATAACAATGATTCCAGGTTCAAATTTTCTTAAAATAGCAACAAACTTTCTAAATATCCCAAATACATAATAATCGCTCAAATTTCAACTTAAATATATATTTTTCCACTTAATTAACCAAAATAAAATAAAATAAATCCGAGGATGTTAAAGCATGGGCTCCACCACGCTCAACTTCGTCCTCGAAGTTACTCGGATTCAAACAGTTTCGGATACTTTCTTAACAATTCTGACTTAGCTTCCCATGTATGATTTGCCCCCTTATGATGCTTCCAACGTATAAGCACCATTTCTATCTCTTTGCTCCTCAATTTCTTCATCTTAGTATCCAATACACATTCCGGCTCCTCCACATATCGAAGCCTTTCATCAACTTCCAGCTCTGTGTGGTCTGCCCAATCCTCATTTCCAGTGTTAAATGATTTTCTGAGATTCCCAACGTGAAATACTGGATGTATGCCTGACATCTCTTCAGGCAACTCTAGACGATACGATTGGTTTCCAACTTTTTCTATTATCTTAAAGGGCCCAACAAATCTTGGAGCCAACTTGCCCCTCTTCACAAAACGAGTAACACCCCTCATGGGTGTTACTTTCAGATAAACCCAGTCATTCACTTCAAAGTTGATCGGTTTGTGCCTCCTGTCATAATAACTTTTCTGTCGGTCCTGGGCCGCCTTCATGTTCTGCCTGATCAACTGTATTTTCTCATTTGTTTCTTGAAGCAAGGCCGGCCCAGCGATTGGTGTTTCACCCGTTTCTCTCCAACATGTAGGAGTCCTACATTTCCTTCCATATAAAGCCTCAAATGGTGCTTTCTTGATTGTCGCATGATAGCTATTATTGTACGAAAACTCTATCAGTGGCAAATGATCATCCCAGTTGCCACCGAGATCTAACACACACGATCTCATCATGTCTTCTAAAGTAAGGATCGTTCGTTCGCTTTGGCCATCAGTTTGCGGACGATAGGCTGTACTCATTGCTATTCTCATCCCTAACCCTTCTTGTAGTGCTGACCAGAAGTTTGAAGTAAATCGGCTATCTCTATCCGACACTATGGACTTAGGCACTCCATGCCTAGAAACTATCTCGTCCATATAAATCTGAGCTAACTTTTCCAGCGAATAACTTTCTCGAATTGGTATAAAGTGAGCCGACTTAGTTAACCGATCCACGATTACCCAAACTGCATCGTGTTGACGCCTAGTTTTCGGCAGCTTTGTAACAAAATCCATTGTAATGTGCTCCCACTTCCATTCCGGAATAGGAAGCGGTTGCATACTACCGTACGGTTGCTGATGTTCGGCTTTCACCAGCCGACAAGTCCTACATCGTTCAACATACTGCCCTATGTCCTTTTTCAATCCCGGCCACCAAAAATCTGCCTTTAAGTCATTGTACATCTTTGTGCTCCCGGGATGTACAGAAAATTTTGATTGATGCGCTTCTTCAATGATCACATTTCTCATACCACCACACTTTGGCACCCAAATCCTTCCATAAATTCCTTTCAACCCCGACTCACTAGTTTCCATATTCTTAATCTGCACTCTAATATCCTCAGCACCGACATTTTCCTCTTTCAAGGCTTCTACTTGGGCAGCTTTGACATCGTCAATTATTGTAGATGTCAACATAGTAGATGTCAACATGTAACAACAATCCTTAGCATAAGCTTTCCGGCTCAAGGCATCGGCTACTACATTAGCCTTTCCGAGATGATAAAGTATATCACAATCGTAGTCTTTAATAAGCTCCATATACCTACGTTGTCTCATATTAAGTTCCTTCTGGCTAAAAATATACTTCAAGCTCTTATGGTCCTTGTAAAGTTGACACTTAGTACCATACAGGTAGTGCCTCCATAATTTCAAAGCAAATGTTACTGCGGTCAACTCCAGATCATGAGTCGAATAATTCTTCTCATGCTGCTTCAACTGTCTTGAAGCATACGCTATAACCTTCCCACGCTGCATCAGTACAGCGCCTAACCCTAACCTCGAAGCATCAGTATAAACTACAAAGTCATCATTGCCTTCAGGTAAGGCAAGTATCGGAGCCTCGCTTAACGCTTTCTTCAGAACCTCAAAGGCCTCCTGTTGCATAGTTTCCCATATAAACGGTGCATTCTTCTTGGTTAATGCAGTTAGAGGAACTGCAATTTTCGAGAAATCCTTAATAAATCTCCGATAATACCCTGCCAGTCCAAGAAAACTCCTAACTTCAGTAGCTGAACATGGCGGTTCCCAGTTCTTTATCGCTTCAACTTTAGCCGGATCTACCGAAATCCCAGCCCCCGAAATCACATGCCCTAGAAACTGTATCTGTTGCAGCCAAAACTCACACGTTAAGAACTTGGCATACAACCTTTCTTTTGTTAACAACTCTAACAGTTCTTTTAAATGTTCAGCATGCTCAGCTTCAGACTTAGAGTATACCAAAATGTCATCAATAAACACTATCACCGATTTGTCCAACATCGGTCTACAAACCCTATTCATCAAATCCATAAAGACAGCTGGGGCGTTAGTTAATCCGAAAGGCATGACCAGAAACTTGTAATGCCCATACCGAGTTCTGAAAGCTGTCTTCGGTACATCTTCTTCTCTTACTTTCAACTGATGGTATCCCGACCTCAAGTCGATCTTAGAAAAGACACAAGCCCCGTGTAATTGATCAAACAAGTCATCTATCCGTGGCAACGGATACTTGTTCTTAATAGTCAACTTATTCAGCTCCCGGTAATCTATGCACATCCTCATCGTGCCGTCCTTCTTTTTTACAAACAGTACCGGGGCTCCCCACGGCGATGAACTCGGCCGAATGAAGCCCTTGTCCAACAACTCTTGAAGTTGTGTCATTATCTCTTTCATCTCGGTTGGGGCAAGGCTATAGGGAGAACGAGCTACCGGTGCAGCTCCAGGGATCAAGTCAATTTTAAACTCAACTTGTCTCTCAGGCGGCACGCCAGACAAGTCTTCCGGAAACACATTCGGGAATTGTGAAACAACCGGCACATCGGCCAAAGTTCTCTTCTCAGCCTTAGCATCAATCGCATATGCTAAGTAAGCATCACATCCCTTTGCAACAAGCTTTCGAGCCTTTGCAATAGTCAATAAACACAAATCCCCGCTTCTCCTATCCCCATATATACATATCTCACGCCGCTGCGGAGTAGTTATCTTTATCATTCGGTTCTTACACACTATATGGGCTTCATTCTCGATCAACCAGTCCATCCCGACTATTACGTCAAACTCACTGAACTCAATAGGGATCAGGTCCAAATTGAAGACTACATCTTCAATTACTAAAGTGCAGTTTCTGTATACGTGATCTACCTTGACTAGAGTGTTGCTAGCAGTTTCTATGTCAAGAACAGCAGATAATCTAGATAGTGGCATGGCAAGTCTTTGTGCAAACATAGTAGAAACAAACGATCTATTGGCACCCGAATCAAATAAAACTCGTGCCGACATAGAATTAACTATGAACGTACCCGTAACGACCTTCGGATTTTCCCTTGCCTCCTCTGCAGTTATCTGAAAAGCACGAGCAGGTGCCCTTTGAGACTGACCCCGACCTCGGTTAACTGAACCACCGCTTGAACCTCCCGAATATCGTGTTGTAGATGGAGCAGCAGCAGCTGGATCGTTCCTTCTGCAATTCCTACTGTAGTGTCCCCATACACCACACTGATGGCAAGCATCTCCCTTCCTTGGGCACTCACTCTAAAAATGGCCCAACCCACCACAACAAAAACAAGCACGTCCATTGGTGCACTTGCCGAAGTGTTCCAAGTGACACCTATTACAATATTGCGGCTCGGTGTTGATGTAGTAGGCACGAGCACGACCCGAAGAACTAGATTGACGGCGATAAGATTGTTGAGGCGAGTACTGTGAAGACCGGGAAGAACCAGAATATCTTCCCTCGCGCTGGCGCTTCAGTGCTGACGGTTGTGTCGGATGAGTGGCAGCAGCAGCAGATCCAATCGAATATCCCGACATGATCAGGATCTGCTCTACATTTCTGGCAGCCTCAAGTAAGCCAGCAAATGTAGGGTAGCGGACGTTGCTCATAACCCTCCTTATCTCAATATCCAGACCAGCTTCGAATCTGGTCACTTTTCTTTCCTCAGTATCGACTTGGTGAGGCGCAAACAGACTCAGCCTCGTGAATTCTACCGCATATTGGGACACCGTCTTAGTCCCCTGTACCAGCGCCTTAAACTTTGCTTCCAACCTCCGGCGCTCATCAACCGGACAGTACTGCTGAGTGAATAGGTCCTTGAACTCAGTCCAAGTCATAACAGAAACCTTCTCCAATGTCAACGCATTCACCATTGCGTTCCACCACATGATTGCATCATTCGTGAACATAGCAGTTGCATAACGAAGCATGTCCTTTTCAGCACAATCGCTGATTCGGAATGTTCGTTCAGTTGCTGTTATCCATTCAAGTGCGGCAACAGCATCCCCTAAACCGTTAAACTCCACCGCCCCGTTTCCTTTAAAATCCTTAAACCGACAACCCTGGGCTTATTAGATAACCCAGTGTTGTCATCTTGTTCCTCATTATTTCCCTCCCTTTCTTTTTCTTTGTTCTTTCTTTTATCTTCTCTTCTCTTAGCATCGGCCTCATCTCGAGCCCGAAACTGATCCTGAATCATTTTGTTCTGTTCAGCCATCAAGGCTAACATCATTTCTCTTGCTTCTTCAGGTGTCATTCCTCCTCCAGACATGTTCTGGAATTATAAACATATAACTTGTTTAGTAACATGTCATCAGTTTAAAGACACCACTCATTTGTCCCGTATGATAGTCAATCTCTTATAATTACTAGATCATAACCTATCTTAGTTCAAATCATTACTTAAACCTTTACATATCATCACCTAATGATTGAGATCAAGACCTCACGGACACTTGAATCTCAAACTACTGCTCTGATACCATCTCGTGTGACACCCTTGCCACAACAACCACCAATTACAATACACCCAAGATTAATCATCAACATGCAATAAAATAATATTCTGATAACCTAAATTAAGTGCGGAAGCATTAAAATATATAAGTAAAATAGTGCAACAGTGTCCAACACCCTACAGTGCTATGGGGTATCGACTCTAAGTCTACACACCCATTACAATTATTACAATCATCCAGAATATATTACAACATTGTCTCATAACATAAATTACCGATGAAATAGTACCAAGTCTTCCGAATCTTCCCAAATGACCTAACTAGAAGGTCCGGCAGTAGACTTTCCCATTCCTGTAAAAATAAAGACAACTGAGGGGTAAGCGAATGCTTAGTGAATACACAGATTTACACATTTTATAAATCCTTATGATGCCCTCAAGAGTAGCACCGACGACACACGTCGTGCATTCTCCACGTACACAAAGTACGAACACACATGAGCCGTCGCTCTTACGAGCCCAAAGCTCGGCCTTTAAAACACACTACTGAGACAGACATAACATCGGGGATGACATACTGCCTACCGGACCTGGAGGGATCAGCTCCAGCGTCAAATAGAGCAGTAACATCGGAGTAACAGATGCGACCCACCGGTCCATCGCAGATGCACAACAAACGAACGGACATGCATCAAATAAGAATGTGCATCTAAATCTACGCAAGTTAGTAGAATTTCAAACGAAAAATGAAGCAACATGTCTCAGCAGGCAATAGGAATCATAAAGCAGATATAAACATGCGAAATCATATGTACTCACAGTGGGTGCGTAATTAAATGTTAACCAATTTTATTTCTCCTCGGGCTTTCAACCGGATCCACCAAGTACCCCACTGTGGGTTAAATAACACCACAAGGGACCTGTTTCATTTCCATATGATAAACATACTATCATTACATGGTCTTTAACAACTTAGCATTAATTTATGCAGATAAAAGTAATACGACATTCGGAACCTTCATTCGAAACTCACGATATAAACCATCAATTAGTGTGTTATTATTTCCAATTAACCTTTCATTATATGCCTTAATATACTACCAAAAATATACCAAAAGTGTAATTATTAGTCCACAGATTCGATTCCTTTAAAACCCATTCGAATCTGCCCAAAATCTGCTAGTACTCGCCGAGTTCAGTATAGGAACTCGCCGAGTTCCTATTAAACTCGAACCATTTCGACTTTAGGGGCTAAACTCGAACCCCATTCGAATTTAGGGGCTAAATTCGAACCTATAGTGATAAATTCGAACCCATGTTCGAATCTGATGGTTAAACTCGAGTATATACTCGAATCTAGCACCAATTTCGAGTTTGTTAATGCATTTCGACTGTGTTCATGGTATATTCGAGTTTGTTCATCTTACAACTTAAAAACATACGTTTCTAAGCCTCAAATCACCTATATTATCAAGTATGATGCCTAGATTCGATTCTATTATGCATATACTATCATATTCTTGTATTATTTCAAGCAAAACAAGCTCTAATTTACATAAAATGACAGATTCGAATTCTAGTTTCTTTAAAACCGAAACTACAAACTTAAAAGAGTCGATTCTTACCTCAATTCGTACGAAATCGAAGATCCAATTGCAGATTGTTGTTGTACTCCTCGAGGTCTTTCCGTTGACGTATAATTCTCAAAAATCGGACGGTCGGTTTGTGAGATATCTTAGAGAGAAGTAGAGAGGAAATTTCTAGAGAGAGAGTGTAGTGAGAGAGTGAAATGGTGAAAATGAAGTCTTTTGCCCTTTTTATTCAACTTTCATCATTTTTACACATTTCACCCCTCGACTTAACCGGTTCCATAAATTACTGATTTATTCTTAAAATTATCATTAATAACTTTTAATTTCTTAATACTCCATAACAATGATTCCGGGTTCAAATTTTCTTATAATAGCAACAAACTTTCTAAATATCCCAAATACATAATAATCGCTCAAATTTCAACTTAAATATATATTTTTCCACTTAATTAACCAAAATACAATAAAATAAATCCGAGGATGTTACACAAGTAATCAAGGAACATGCAGCAACAGATGTTTCGATACAAGTCAGTAACAATCACCAACAAGTACCGAAACATATGCAAGTAAGTAATGCAATCTATCGCTCATAGCGGTCCTTAGCAATGCAAGTAATCAAGGAACATGTTGCAGCAGATGTTTCCATACAAATCAGTAACAATCACCAATAAGTACCGAAACATATGCAAGTAAGTAATACAATCTGTCACTCAGAGCGGTCCTGAGCAATGCAAGTAATCAAGGAACATGCAACAGCAGTTGTCCAGTTTCAGTAGTGTCTATCATAAGTTCCTGACATACAATTAAGTAATCAAGGAACAAGCAGCAGCAGATGTTTCAATACAAGTCAGTAAAAATCACCAATAAGTACCGAAACATATGCAAGTAAGTAATGCAATCTGTCACTCACAGCGGTCCTGAGCAATGCAAGTAATCAAGGAACATGCAGCAGCAGTTGTCCAGTCTCTACAGTGTCTATCATACGTTCCTAACATACAATTAAGTCATCAAGGAACAAGCAACAACAGATGTTTCCATACAAGTCTATAACAATCACCAATAAGTACCGAAACATATGCAAGTAAGTAATCCAATCTGTCACTCACAGCGGTCCTGAGCAATCCAAGTAATCAAGTAACATGCAACAGCAGTTGTCCGGGTTCAGCAGTGTCTATCATACGTTCCTAACATACAATTAAGTAATCACGGAAAAAGCAGCAACATATGTTTCCATCCAAGTCAGTAACAATCACCAATAAGTAAAAAAACATATGCAAGTAAGTAATGGAATCTGTCACTCACACCTGTCCTGAGCAATCCAAGTAATCTAGGAACATGCAACAGCAGTTGTCCAGTTTCAACAGTGTCTATCATAAGTTCCTAACATACAATTAAGTAATCAAGGAACAAGCAGCAGCATATGTTTCAATACAAGTCGGTAACAATCACCAATAAGTACCGAAACATATTCAAGTAAGTAATGCAATCTGTCATTCACAGCGGTCCTGAGCAACGCAAGTAATCAAGGAAAATGCAGCAGCAGTTGTCTAGTTTCAGCAGTGTCTATCATATGTTCCTAACATACAATTAAGAAATCAAGGAACAAGCAGCCGCAGATGTTTCCGTACAAGTCAGTAACAATCACCAATAAGTACCGAAACATATGCAAGTAAGTAATGCAATCTGTCACTCACAGCGGTCCTGAGCAATGCAAGTAATCAAGGAACATGCAGCAGCAGTTGTCCAGTCTCTACAGTGTCTATCATACGTTCCTAACATACAATTAAGTCATCAAGGAACAAGCAACAACAGATGTTTCCATACAAGACTGTAACAATCACCAATAAGTACCGAAACATATGCAAGTAAGTAATGCAATCTGTCACTCACAGCGGTCCTGAGCAATCCAGGTAATCAAGTAACATGCAACAGCAGTTGTCCGGGTTCAGCAGTGTCTATCATACGTTCCTAACATACAATTAAGTAATCACGGAAAAAGCAGCAACATATGTTTCCATACAAGTCAGTAACAATCACCAATAAGTACAAAAACATATGCAAGTAAGTAATGGAATCTGTCACTCACACCTGTCCTGAGCAATCTAAGTAATCTAGGAACATGCAACAGCAGTTGTCCAGTTTCAACAGTGTCTATCATAAGTTCCTAACATACAATTAAGTAATAAAGGAACAAGCAGCAGCATATGTTTCAATACAAGTCGGTAACAATCAAATATAAGTACCGAAACATATTCAAGTAAGTAATGCAATCTGTCATTCACAGCGGTCCTGAGCAACGCAAGTAATCAAGGAAAATGCAGCAGTAGTTGTCTAGTTTCAGCAGTGTCTATCATATGTTCCTAACATACAATTAAGAAATCAAGGAACAAGCAGCAGCAGATGTTTCCATACAAGTCTGTAACAATCACCAATAAGTACCGAAACATATACAAGTAAGTAATGTAATCTGTCACTCACACCGGTCCTGAGCAATGCAAGTAATCAAGGAACATGCAGCAGCAGTTGTCTAGTTTCAGCAGTGTCTATCATACGTTCCTAACATACAATTAACAAATCAAGGAACAAGCTGCCGCAGATGTTTCCGTACAAGTCAGTAACAATCACCAATAAGTACCGAAACATATGTAAGTAAGTAATGCAATCTGTCACTCACAGCGTTCCTGAGCAATCCAAGTAATCAAGGAACATGCAGCAGCAGTTGTACAGTTTCAACAATGTCTATCATAAGTTCCTAACATACAATTAAGTAATCAAGGAACAAGCAGTAGCAGATGTTTCAATACAAGTCGGTAACAATCACCAATAAGTAATGAAACATATTCAAGTAAGTAATGTAATATGTCACTCACACCGGTCCTGAGCAATGCAAGTAATCAAGGAACATGCACCAGCAGTTGTCTAGTTTCAGCAGTGTCTATCATACGTTCCTAACATACAATTAAGAAATCAAGAAACAAGCAGCAGCAGATGTTTCCATACAAGTCTGTAACAATCACCAATAAGTACCGAAACATATACAAGTAAGTAATGTAATCTGTCACTCACACCGGTCCTGAGCAATGCAAGTAATCAAGGAACATGCAGCAGCAGTTGTCTAGTTTCAGCAGTGTCTATCATATGTTCCTAACATACAATTAAGAAATCAAGGAACAAGCAGCAACAGATGTTTCCATACAAGTCTATAACAATCACCAATAAGTAGCGAAACATATACAAGTAAGTAATGTAATCTGTCACTCACACCGGTCCTGAGCAATGCAATTAATCAAGGAACATGCAGCAGCAGTTGTCTAGTTTCAGCAGTGTGTTTCATACGTTCCTAACATACAATTAAGTAATCAAGGAACAAGCAGCAGCAGATGTTTCCATACAAGGGAGTTACAACCACCAATAAGTACCGAAACATATGCAAATAAGTAATGTAATCTGTCACTCACACCGGTCCTGAGCAATGCAAGTAATTAAGGAGCATGCAGCAGCAGTTGTCCAGTTTCAGCAGTGTCTATCATACGTTCCTAACATACAATTAAGTAATCAAGGAACATTCAGCAACAGATGTTTCCATACAAGTCAGTAACAATCACCAATAAGTACTAAAACATATGCAAGTAAGTAATGCAATCTGTCGCTCACAGCGGTCCTGAGCAATGCAAGTAATCAAGGAACATGCAGCAGCAGATGTTTCGATACAAGTCAGTAACAATCACCAACAAGTACCAAAACATATGCAAGTAAGTAATGCAATCTATCGCTCACAGCGGTCCTTAGCAATGCAAGTAATCAAGGAACATGCTGCAGCAGATATTTCCATACAAATCAGTAACAATCACCAATAAGTACCGAAACATATGCAAGTAAGTAATGCAATCTGTCACTCACAGCGGTCCTGAGCAATGCAAGTAATCAAGGAACATGCAACAGCAGTTGTCCAGTTTCAGCAGTGTCTATCATAAGTTCCTGACATACAATTAAGTAATCAAGGAACAAGCAGCAGCAGATGTTTCAATACAAGTCAGTAAAAATCACCAATAAGTACCTAAACATATGCAAGTAGGTAATGCAATCTGTCACTCACAGCGGTCCTGAGCAATGCAAGTAATCAAGCAACATGCAGCAGCAGTTGTCCAGTCTCTATAGTGTCTATCATACGTTCCTAACATACAATTAAGTCATCAACGAACAAGCAACAACAGATGTTTCCATACAAGTCTGTAACAATCACCAATAAGTACCGAAACATATGCAAGTAAGTAATGCAATCTGTCACTCACAGCGGTCCTGAGCAATCCAAGTAATCAAGGAACATGCACCAGCAGTTGTCCGGTTTCAGCAGTGTCTATCATACGTTCCTAACATACAATTTAGTAATCACAGAAAAAGCAGCAACACATGTTTCCATACAAGTCAGTAACAATCACTAATAAGAGTTATGGCTTTGGTTTTATGAACAAGAGTGTACTTGTTGGTGAAGCCATCATGTTTCACATGCCGATCGTATTGCCATGGCCTACCAAGTAGCAAATGACTTGCTTGCATAGGTACCACATCACACAACACCTCGTCTTCATACTTACCAATGCGAAATGACACCAACACTTGTTTCGTCACACGCACCTCACCACTATCATTAAGCCATTGGAGTTTATATGGCTTTTGATGCTTCATCGTCGGCAATCCTAGCTTTTCAACCATGGAAACACTAGCCACATTAGTACAACTCCCACCATCAATGATAACACTACATACCTTGCCTTGAACATAACACCGAGTGTGAAAGAGGTTTTCCCTTTGTGCATCATCTTCTTCCTTGGAATGAGTGCTTAAGGCTCGCCTTGCAACCAACAATTCTCCTTCTACAGCCATCTCTTCTTCACCATCCGTGTCTTCTTGTGATGATTCGGAAGAATCTGTTTCAATTTCTCCATTTTCTCTAAGCACCATTACAAGCTTATTTGGACATTGACTTGCAATGTGACCCCTGCCAAGACATTTAAAACATTTTATGTCACGAGTTTTAGGAGCATCAGAATTACCTTTCTCCTTGGAAGGGCTTGTTGGTTTTGGACCAGATTTGGGATTAAAAGATGATGAACTTTCAGGCCTTTTGGAGCTACCCGCCTTCCAGGTATTCGTTCTTGATCCACCCCCTCTCTTGAGTTGCTTTTCAATTTTAACCGCCATGTGGACCATGTCTTCAATCTCCACATAATGGTGCATCTCAACACGATCACGAATTTCATAATTGAGGCCATTTAACAACCTGGCCATGGTAGCTTCTCGATCCTCTAGAATGTTGGCTCGGATCATGGTAACCTCCATTTCCTTGAAATAATCATCAACATACTTACTTCCTTGCTTCAACCCTTGGAGCTTATTGTGAAGGTCACGATAATAGTGACTTGGTACAAAACGTCGTCTCATGACCCTTTTCATTTCTTCCCATGTATCAATGGGTCTTTCTTCGCCTACTAATCACAAGTTGATCCCACCATGTTAGTGCATAATCAGAAAATTCAACAACGGCGAGTTTTACTTTTTTACGATTGGAGTAGTCATGGCAATCAAAGATGAACTCCATTTTAGTTTCCCAATCGATGTAGGCTTCCGGATCTGACTTTCCTTGAAACGATGGAATTTTCATCTTGATAGAATTCAAATTGCTGTCTCTTCGGGGCCTTCGTCGAGGAGCTCTTCTTTCAGATTCCCATCCGTCACTTCCTCCATCGTCGTCATGATTTTCATAAGAAACTTGTGATGGCGTGCGGATACGTTGTGGTCTTTCAGTCTCCAATCGGTCCATTCTTTCATGAATTTGGTTGAATTCCGTTCTCATCAATCGTCGCATTTCCTCCATCATGGCTTGAACTTGAAGATTAGGAGGAGGTTGCTCATCCGTCATTTTTTTTTTGCTACAAAATAGAAGACAAAAAGTAATAACAATAAAAATATTATTTCCTCCCCGCACTCCCTTACGTGTTTCACTCAAAATTATGTTCACTCGATTCTCGTGTATGTTGTGTTTGGCTTTTAACCTCTAATGATCTTACCACACCGCCTTTTACCACTCTTTTTAACTCTTAAAGTTCAAAACAAACTAAAAGAAATCAAAATCAAGTGGGCTTGTGGCCTTGAGGAATTCAAAACATACCAAACAACTTTAAGAAGAGATTTGACAAAACCAAATATAACAAGATGAACAATGCTAGTAGTACGTAAATAGAAAAGGAAATGAAAATAAAGAAAACTAACAAGAATTATAATTTACTTTGCGTTCCTTTTTTTTGTCTTTTCTTTTGCGCTTTTTTTTACCCTTTTTTTTATCTTTTTTTTTTGCGATTTCTTTTTTTTCTTTTTTTTTTTTTTTTTTTTTTTTTTTTTTTTTTTTTTTTTTTTTTTTTTTTTGCTTGTGTTTTTGCTTCCTTTTGTTTTTAGGAACAAATGATGCAAAGTATGAATAAACAGAAAAAAAAACTAAAGAACTCGTATGATCCCCTAAAAAATCAATTAGTAGCAACCAAGTCAATTTTTGACAGGATCCACTACAAACATGAACCATAATGCAATGATGAAGAGAAGAAATTAAAATGAAAGGACGAATAGAAAGAAAGTAAAAGATGATACGAATGAAATATAAAGTAGAAAACAAACCAATAGAACTTGGCTTTGATACCAAATGATGTGATCTCACCCGAGGAATGTGTGATAGATCACGATTGCCCGATCGTTCTAATGGTTGTTTCAAGTAACTTGGATAGGACCGCGACCCATTGTCTATAAACAAGACAAGAACCTTGGTATAAGTGGAACCGCGACCCGTTGCCTATATACGAGGCAAGAACTTTGGTATAGAGAACGCCACAATCAACCCCACCAAGTTGATTGATAAGTTTCGAACGCCACAAGCTAAAACACTCGATAAGTTCTGAAAGTTCGTAAGGAACAATAAGAGTTAAAAACTCACAATTTTACTCAAAAATGAAGGATGATTGAAATGGTTACATTGAGTGCCTATTTATAGGAGAAAATATAAGACCAACTACTTATCTAGATAAGTTGCACAAGCTATCACGATAAGCTATCAAATAAGCAAGACTACTATCAAAAGGGCATTATTGACATTTCACCACTTGAAGCTTCTAGTAGGTATTAATCATTGCAAGTAACTTCTATCTCTTTATCTCCTCCAAGTAAATGACCATAATGTTGAGAAAACCTTCAAAATGCCTTGAATTTAATCTTTGACAAGTTCTTTAACATGGACACCTTTATGGGCAGATTCATGGATGTGGCTAAGGACATATTTTGGGCCCTTTTTATTCTTGAAAATATAGGAAAAAGGCTAAGGTTGAAGTGGGCTTTTATTTCACTCAAATTGGGCTTAAAATGAGGAAGTTATGGCCAAAACAATGCACATGGGTGGGCTTGGCCGAATTTTATTTATTTTTGGGCTTTTGTGGATTAAAGTGAGAACTTGGGCTCCAAAACTTGGACTAATATTAGTCTTCAACTTGGATCAACATTAGGAAGCGTGCTTGGTTGTTTTGCGAACAAACGGGAGCTTGATTCCGACAATATTTAATCATTCCATTGAGAGCATCCTGGAACATCTTGGATTTTGATCTTGTGATAGGTCCGATCTTCCACCTTAACGGATCTTCGTCATCTCGGTCCCTGGACAGGTTCTCATCATTCCCCTCCTCTTGAAAGTGATTTGTCCTCAAATCTTCACCTGCATCAAACAGAGTCAAGTCAGTTACATTAAAAACATCATGAACATTATACTCATCTGGAAGATCAAGTTTGTAAGCATTGTCATTGATTTTCTGCAACACTTGAAATGGTCCATCTCCTCTTGGCATTAACTTTGACTTCCGTTTTGTTGGAAACCGTTCCTTCCGCAAATGAAGCCACACCCAATCTCCTGGTACAAAAATAATCTTTCTTTTTCCCTTGTTTGCTTGTTGTTCATACTTCTTGGTGCGCTCTTCAATGTTGTGTTTTGCCTGCTCATGGATTTGCTTGACAAATTCCGCCTTCTTCCTGCCATCTAAATTCAAATACTCATTCACAGGTAAAGGAGTTAAATCCATAGGAGTTAATGGCTTAAATCCATACACAATCTCGAAAGGTGAAAACTTAGTAGCAGAATGCACATTTCGATTATATGCAAACTCAACATGGGGTAAGCATTGCTCCCAAGTTTTCACATTTCTCCCCACTATTGATCTTAATAAAGTACCAAGTGTACGATTCACAACTTCAGTTTGTCCATCCGTTTGGGGATGACAAGTTGTAGAAAACAAAAGCTTTGTTCCCAATTTTCCCCACAACGTTTTCCAAAAGTAACTTAAAAACTTTGTGTCCCGATCCGAGACGATAGTTCTTGGCATGCCATGCAATCTAAACACTTCTTTGAAAAACAAATCTGAAATATGTGAGGCATCATTGGTTCGATTGCATGGAATGAAATGCGCCATTTTCGAAAACCGATCAACAACCACAAATATCGAATCTTTGCCATTTTTAGTTCTTGGCAATCCCAACACAAAATCCATAGAAAGATCAAACCATGGTTCACTTGGTATAGGCAGAGGAGTGTATAAACCATGAGGTTGAACCTTTGATTTGGCTTGTTTACAAACAATGCACTTTTCACAAACTTTTCCAACATAAACTTTCATTTTTGGCCAAAAGAAATGTTCCTGCAAAATATTCAATGTTTTTGCCACACCAAAATGACCCATAAGACCTCCACTATGTGCCTCCCAAACCAAAAGTTCACGTAAAGAAGTGTTTGGAATGCAAAGCTTTGATTCTTGAACAAAAATCCATCATGTATGAAAAACTTTTCAAAAGAGCCCTTTTCACAACTTTGAAAAATCATACCAAAATCCACATCTTCACGATACAACTCTTTGATTTGTTCAAAACCTAGAATTTTAGAGTCAAGAGAAGAGAGTAAAGAGTACCTTCGTGAAAGTGCATCAGCCACAATATTTTCCTTACCTTTCTTGAAGCGGATGACATATGGAAATGTCTCAAGAAACTCCATCCACCTAGCATGTCTCTTGTTGAGCTTTTGTTGTCCTTTTAGAAACTTCAAGGACTCATGATCAGAATGAATGACAAACTCCTTGGTCCACAAATAGTGTTGCCAAGTTTTAGTGCTCGAACCAAGGCATACATCTCTTTGTCATATGTGGGATAGTTTAAAGTTGCACCACTTAACTTTTCACTAAAATATGCCAATGGTTTTCCTTCTTGCATTAAAACCGCACCAATTCCAACACCCGATGCATCACACTCAATCTCAAAAGTTTTATCAAAATTTGGCAAAGAAAGCAAAGGAGCATGAGTTAAATGAAACTTCAGTTTTTTAAAAGCTTGCTCTTGCTCTTTGCCCCATTTAAAACCAACATTCTTTTTAATCACTTCGGTGAGTGGTGATGCCAAGGTGCTAAAGTTTTTCACAAATCGGCGATAAAAACTTGCAAGACCATGAAAACTCCTCACATCACTTACGCACTTTGGAGTTTGCCAATCTTGAATAGCCTTTACCTTTTCTTCATCAACAGATATTCCATGAGAACTAACCACATATCCAAGAAATACAATGTGGTCGGTACAAAAAGTGCACTTCTTCCAGTTCGCATAAAGCTGTTCCTTCCTAAGCACACTCAAAACACACGTTAGATGCTCAAGATGATCATTCAAACTCTTAGAATAAATCAAAATATCATCAAAGTAAACGACCACAAATTTCCCAATAAAATCACGCAAAACATGGTTCATTAATCTCCGAATTCAAGGCTTCTTTATTTCACTCCTTCTTGCAAATGCACAATATTGACTTTCCTTTTCACCCACAAATATTTTCTTATCTTTTTGTTTTTCATTTGAACCTTTTTTGTGTTCATTATTTTCATTAGGCTCACCTTCTTTGTTTTTCACATCCCTTTGAAGTCGGACTTGATCTTCATAAACTTGACTCGGTGACATCGGCACAAGAGTTATGGCTTTGGTTTTATGAACAAGAGTGTACTTGTTGGTGAAGCCATCGTGTTTCACATGCCGATCGTATTGTCATGGCCTACCAAGTAGCAAATGACTTGCTTGCATAGGTACCACATCACACAACACCTCGTCTTCATACTTACCAATGCGAAATGACACCAACACTTGTTTCGTCACACGCACCTCACCACTATCATTAAGCCATTGGAGTTTATATGACTTTTGATGCTTCATCGTCGGCAATCCTAGCTTTTCAACCATGGAAACACTAGCCACATTAGTACAACTCCCACCATCAATGATAACACTACATACCTTGCCTTGAACATAACACCGAGTGTGAAAGAGGTTTTCCCTTTGTGCATCATCTTCTTCCTTGGAATGAGTGCTTAAGGCTCGCCTTGCAACCAACAATTCTCCTTCTACAGCCATCTCTTCTTCACCATCCGTGTCTTCTTGTGATGATTCGGAAGAATCTGTTTCAATTTCTCCATTTTCTCTAAGCACCATTACAAGCTTATTTGGACATTGACTTGCAAGGTGACCCCTGCCAAGACATTTAAAACATTTTATGTCACGAGTTTTAGGAGCATCAGAATTACCTTTCTCCTTGGAAGGGCTTGTTGGTTTTGGACCAGATTTGGGATTAAAAGATGATGAACTTTCAGGCCTTTTGGAGCTACCCGCCTTCCAGGTATTCGTTCTTGATCCACCCCCTCTCTTGAGTTGCTTTTCAATTTTACCCGCCATGTGGACCATGTCTTCAATCTCCACATAATGGTGCATCTCAACACGATCACGAATTTCATAATTGAGGCCATTTAACAACCTGGCCATGGTAGCTTCTCGATCCTCTAGAATGTTGGCTCGGATCATGGTAACCTCCATTTCCTTGAAATAATCATCAACAGACTTACTTCCTTGCTTCAACCCTTGGAGCTTATTGTGAAGGTCACGATAATAGTGACTTGGTACAAAACGTCGTCTCATGACCCTTTTCATTTCTTCCCATGTATCAATGGGTCTTTTTTCGTTTCTTCGCCTACTAATCACAAGTTGATCCCACCATGTTAGTGCATAATCAGAAAATTCAACAACGGCGAGTTTTACTTTTTTACGATTGGAGTAGTCATGGCAATCAAAGATGAACTCCATTTTTGTTTCCCAATCGATGTAGGCTTCCGGATCTGACTTTCCTTGAAACGATGGAATTTTCATCTTGATAGAATTCAAATTGCTGTCTCTTCGGGGCCTTCGTCGAGGAGCTCTTCTTTCAGATTCCCATCCGTCACTTCCTCCATCGTCGTCATGATTTTCATAAGAAACTTGTGATGGCGTGCGGATACGTTGTGGTCTTTCAGTCTCCAATCGGTCCATTCTTTCATGAATTTGGTTGAATTCCGTTCTCATCAATCGTCGCATTTCCTCCATCATGGCTTGACCTTGAAGATTAGGAGGAGGTTG
>JAANYP010004182.1:33826-73389 GCA_020465985.1 Centrapalus pauciflorus
GACCGGGTTGTCTCCCAACCTAATTGCCGTCTCTGACGTGTTGACCGACAGGATCTGATAGTATGTTATATGTGTGTGGTATTTAGTGGAACTCTGTTAACTCACTAAGCTTTGTAGCTTACTCTGTCATGACAACTCCTTTTCAGGAAAAGCGGATAAAGGCAAGATCATAGCAGGTAGTTCATCCCAGGCTAAGTGAATCTGGATTTTGATGAATAGCAGGTCTTGGACTTTTGATGATGCCTATTTTGTAAAGACGATGCGGTCTCGGGTAGCTTGTTCAGTCTTCCGCACTCTGATTGAAGATTTAGAAGCTAGTTAGACCACCATTTGATCTTTAAATTATTGTTGTAATTAAGTATTTTGCTGATGGGCCTGTGGTATTCAAACAATTAATATTTTTATGAAATGAAATATTTTGTCGTGTACTGTTTGTGGAAAAATTGGATGTTACAAAGTTGGTATCAGAGCAGCGGTTTAATCATCGGATTGGCCACCCGATACTTAAACTACTGGTATGATATGGACTATGTGACTCTGAATTCCCGAACAAGTCACCGAGGCCTAGGGTAACCTAATTAGTAAAGGACTACCCACACAACTTGACCTAAGATAGGCAAATGATGACTGATCGGATGGGAAGGGATTGACTGCTTGATACTGACTTGACCTTGACTTGACTTTGTATCTGCCTGACTAACTGACTGCCTTCATATCTATGAATTTAGATATGATTATCTGATGTAGGAATTATGACTTGAATTGTGCTTATTGAATCAGGAAATAATAGCTATTTCCTTTATATTTTTCAGCCAATGGCTGATAAGAATCCGACTGTTGCCGGTTCCTCAAGGGTTGATAAAGCTGCTGACGCTGCAGCTGATCAACACAAAGAATCTGTTCACGTAGAAGACTTAGGCACTGACCCTGAGAACACTGCTAATGACTCAAGCAGTACTGCCACCCCTGTGCCTCCCCAGCAGGCTCAATTGATTGACCTCGTTCATAAGTTGAATGAGGATAACCGTAGGCAGATGCAGTTTATGATGGATAGGAACCGACTGCAGACTGATATGGCAGTTGAAGACCGATTTAAGGAGATTAAGGACTTGCTGACCAAGGGTAAAGCAGTGATGCAGACTGACGAAGCAAACCAGCGCGAAATGGAATTTAAGCGCCGTGAGGAAGAACTTAGGTTGCGAGAACTTAAGTTACAGGAATTAGAACTGAAGCATAGGGAAGAAATGTTAGCAAAGCCAAAGAAAGACAGGAAGAGGAAGCATAGACATGTGTCCTCTGATGAAAGTGAGACTGACTCTTCTGACCATCACGTTAAGGTAGGACGTGAGTGTACGTTTGTTGATTTCAAAAAGTGTGGAGCTCGTACGTTTGCGGGGTCATCTGATCCTGTTAAGGCTATGGACTGGGTCGAGAATGTGGAGAAAGCGTTCAAACTCTCCAAGTGTAATGAGGAAGACAAGGTGACGTTTGCAACAGGAATGTTGGAAGATGGAGCTGGCCGTTGGTGGAAGTCGATTACGAATCCCATGTCTGAAGCAATGGAGAAATCCATTACTTGGGAACAATTTAAGATTCATTTGAAGGAGAAATACTGCCCACAGGATGTTAAGCGCCAGATGGAGAAAACCCTGCTATCGTTTCAGCAAGGTACAAAGTCCGTAACAGATTATGAGCTGGAATTTACCAGGCTCTCGCTATTATCTGATCACCCTGTTGATACCGACGAAAGGAGAAGGGATTTGTTTGTGGATGGTCTGGATCGAGAAATCCGGAAGTTTGTGAAGTCCGGCAGACCGAAAAGTTATATTGAGGCAGTGGAGATTGCTAGGGTAGGTGAGCTTGAAATCTATCCTGAGCGCGCATGTCCTTTCATTGCCAAATCTAATAAGAAGGAGAAATCTGAGAAAGCTGAAAGGAAGTATGAAAGTTCGAAGAAGGGAGATAAGCAGTCTTCCAAGAAAGCAAAGTCATATGCTGTGACCTCGGCGCCAAAGCCTGCTTGTCCTCGCTGCAAGCAGATTCATGAAGGAAAGTGCGATCCTGCATTCGTTAAGTGCTATTGCTGTAGGCAGAATGGTCACGACCGATCGGAATGTCCCAAGCGCAGTGAAGCTTGCCGAAACTGCATTACGTTGGGGCACCATGCTAAAGACTGTACCCGACCCCGATTTGTTCCACCGCCTGCATCTTCACCGCAACAATCAGTCAAGGGTTCCTCTGCTCCGAGAAATCAACCGAGAGCCTTCCAGATGACAGCCGAAGAGGCAAAAGAGACTGCTGATGTCGTCACTGGTACATTTCTTGTTAATGATATGCCTGCTTTGATCCTATTTGACTCTGGCTCTAATCTGTCGTATGTGTCTGAAAAGTTTGCTAAACAGTTTGATTTTGCCCCTGAAATGTTGCCTGTGCCCTTAGACATAGAAACTGCTAGCTCGAAATTTGTGACTGTGAATAAAGTCTTTCGTTCCTGTAAGCTAGTGATTGATGACTTCTCCTCGGACGTTGACCTGATACCGATGTGGATTAGGGAGTTCGATGTTATTATAGGAATGGACTGGCTAATGATGAGAAATGCTGAAATCCTTTGTGCAAAAAGGATAATTAGAATTAGAACCCCCGAAGGAAATGAACGTTATGTTTATGGCGATAGAAAGACTCGAGATTTAGGTCTCATCTCTGTACTGAAAGCCCGAAAGTGCCTAACCAAAGGTTGTTCCGCCTATTTAGCATATGCCATAGATGCTAGAGAAGTTAAAAAGACCATGTCTGATGTACCCGTAGTTCAAGAATTCCCTGATGTATTCCCGGATGACATCTCTGGTTTGCCACCAGATCGTCAAATCGAATTCCACATTGACCTCGTACCGGGTGCTGCTCCTATCGCGAAAGCTCCTTATCGTCTTGCTCCGAATGAAATGAAGGAGATGATGAGTCAGTTGCAGGAACTATTGGAAAAAGGATTTATTCGTCCGAGTACTTCTCCTTGGGGTGCTCCGGTTCTTTTCGTTAAGAAGAAGGATGGTACCTTCCGCATGTGTATCGATTATCGGGAGTTAAATAAAGTAACTATTAAGAACCGATACCCTCTGCCTAGAATTGACGACTTGTTTGATCAACTGCAAGGGGCTAGCTACTTCTCAAAGATTGATCTCCGGTCTGGATATCATCAACTCAAAGTATTTGAGTCTAACGTACCGAAGACTGCTTTTCGTACTCGTTACGGCCATTTTGAGTTTCTAGTAATGCCGTTCGGTCTCACAAATGCCCCGGCTGCATTTATGGACCTTATGAATAGAGTATGTAGTTCAATGCTGGATAAATCAGTGATAGTCTTCATTGATGACATCTTGATTTACTCTAAGTCTGAATCTGACCATGCGATGCATTTGCGAGAATTGCTAGAATTGTTACGAAAGGAGCGACTCTACGCAAAATTCTCCAAATGTGAATTCTGGTTACGCCAGGTACAATTTTTTAAACATATTATCTCGGGTGAGGGGATAGCCGTAGATCCATCAAAGGTTGATGCGGTTCAGAAGTGGGAAGCGCCGAAAAATGTATCTGAAGTTCGAAGTTTCTTGGGTTTAGCGGGCTATTACCGAAGATTTATCCGTGATTTCTCCAAGATTGCGGTGCCTTTAACCAGTCTGACGAAAAAGGAAGTTAAGTTTGAATGGAATGAATCACAAGATCGAGCTTTTGAGACCCTGAAGCGTAAGCTAATTGAAGCACCGATTTTGGCCTTACCCGAGGGAAATGATGATTTTGTAGTTTATAGTGATGCTTCAAGGATGGGATTAGGCTGTGTACTGATGCAAAGGGATAAAGTAATTGCCTACGCATCAAGGCAGCTAAAGACGCACGAGAAGAATTATCCGACGCATGACTTGGAGCTTGCAGCCGTAACCTTTGCATTGAAGATTTGGCGACATTATCTGTATGGGACCAGGTGTAAATTATATACGGATCACAAAAGTCTGAAGTATATATTTGACCAAAAAGAGTTGAATATGCGACAAAGGCGATCTATGGAATTGATAAAAGACTATGATTGTGAGATCCTTTACCATCCTGGTAAAGCAAACATTGTAGCAGATGCCCTAAGCCGCAAAACCGGACAAGACCATTATTCCCGATGTTATGCCTTGACTCCTGTTGTATTGGAGTCTGCTTTGTCTGAATCGATTATTGCCGCTCAAACCGAAGCCATTCGGGATGAGAACTTGAAATCTGAACGCATGATTACTTATGTGACCCAGCTGACACTTGATAATCGTGGTCTTAGACGGTTTTTGGATAGAATATGGGTTCCCAGTCTAGGAGGTATTCGAGATCGAATTCTGTCGGAAGCTCATATGTCGAAATTCTCGATACACCCTGGTTCTACCAAAATGTATCAAGATTTGAGGACGGAATATTGGTGGCCTGGAATGAAGAAGGACGTGGGGCGATATGTAGAAAATTGTATGACTTGCTTACAAGTCAAATCTGAACATCAGAAGCCGTATGGGGAACTACAACCATTGCCAATTCCGGAATGGAAGTGGGACCACATAACAATGGACTTTGTGACGAAGCTGCCAAGGACAAAGCGGAATCATGACTCTATATGGGTAATAGTGGATCGACTTACTAAGTCAGCCCATTTCCTACCCATACGTGAAGATGAACGCCTCGAAAAGTTAGCTGAATTGTACGTAAAAGAAATTGTGACTAGACATGGTGTGCCATTGTCTATAGTATCTGACCGTGACAGCAGATTTACTTCACGTTTTTGGAAGGCTTTTCAGACTGGACTAGGAACTGAACTCAAGATGAGCACCGCTTATCATCCAGAAACTGACGGGCAAAGTGAGAGGACAATTTTGACCCTAGAAGATATGCTACGTGCCTGTGTAATTGATCTCGGTGGAAGTTGGGATACTCACCTGCTGTTTGTGGAGTTTGCTTATAACAATAGTTATCATTCGACTATTGGTATGCCTCCCTATCAGCTTTTGTACGGACGTCGATGCAGAACTCCAACCTGTTGGAGGGAAACAGGTGAACGCCCGATCTCTGGACCAGCAATTCTGCAAGAAGCCCATGATCAGCTACAATTGATTCGGCAGCGGATACAGACTTCTCAAGACAGACAAAAGAAGTATCATGATAGAAGACGTAAGCCGATTGCGTTTGAAGTTGGAGATAAAGTGTTGCTGAAAGTTTCGCCAAGAAAAGGAATAGTAAGATTCGGCAAACGGGGGAAGTTGAGCCCTCGATTTGTGGGTCCTTTTGAAATTCTCGAACGTATAGGGTTGCAAGCCTACAGACTAAAGCTGCCTACCGAAATGATTGGGATTCATGATGTATTTCACGTGTGTAATCTGCGAAAGTGTTTAGTTGATGCTGAAGCTGCGATTCCTTGGAAAGAAGTGCAAATTGACGAGCAGTTGCCATACGAAGAAGAGCCCGAACGTGTAATTGACCATAAAGTTTCGAAATTGCGCAATAAGGAAATCCCAATGGTGTTAGTTCAATGGAAATATCACAAGGGATCTGCGCAAACTTGGGAACGAGAAGATGAGATTAGGCAAAAGTATCCGAAATTATTTCTGTCTTAGTTGATTCCGAGGACGGAATCAATTTAACGGGGGAAGATTGTAACGGCCCGAAATTTAATAAGTATATATTTCAGCATCAGTCTTTGGATAATAAAGCAAATTTTATCCAATTATTAGTAAATAGCTGATAATGTGAATCTGAAATAACTAATTATATTAAGTTATAATTAAAATTCAGCTAAATGACAATTTAATGACTGAAAATATCGAAACTGACTAAAATGAGTTAAAATTTACTAAAAGACAATTGTTGCAGATTTAGAACTCCTTTGCTAATAATTTGCATCTGAAATGCAAATCGGTTTGTCGGGAAATAAAAGTTGGACAATTCCGGAAAAATTCAGTAGAATATCTGATTTTCCCTATTTCCCTATAAATAGGAGTTACACTCCTCACTTTTCAAAGTTTGGAAAGTTGATTCTCCTTCTCTCTCTACACTCTCCTCCTTCTCTCTAGCTTTTCTTCAAATCGAACCGTCGGATTCTCGTGTTACATACGCCATTGGATAGAGATCGTCGAGTTCTTCGCGAATCTACCATTTCGTGTTTGATTTCGTCCGAATTTGAGGTAAGATCGACCGTTTTTCTGACCTTTAGTTTGGTTTTGAAGAACAAATTCGAGTTTGCTCTTTTTCCCTTCATTTGAGGCTGATTTGCTCCCGTTTAGGACTTGTATTTGCTTGGAAATCATCCATAGTTGAAGGATATATCTTGGACGAAGGTTAGAAGCCATTTCTCTATCATTTATGTTCATATTTAGTTGATAAATCCTGCAAAATCGTTGAACATGTAGAACAGATTCGAAATAGCATTGTTTAGACTCGAAATCCACAAATTCGAATCTATAAGGTTTCGAATCTGTGTGTGTATGTTTCGAATCTGAGTGTGTGTCTCGAGTCTGCATGTTGCCTTCGAATCTATAAGGTTTCGAATCTGTGTGTGTATGTTTCGAATCTGAGTGTGTGTCTCGAATCTGCATGTTGCCTTCGAATCTATGTGTATTTCGAATCTATAGATTCGAATTATACACTATTCGAATCTGTCTCCCTTAAGTTCGAATCTGATCCTGTTCCAAGTCTAAGATTAATTTCCAAAATCAGATTAAATTATTAATCATCCTAAGGAAATTGAAAGTATTGTTTGATTATGCTAAAACTCTCAAGTTCAAGATGCATACCTATTATATACACAAATTAATTAATTGACTCTGTATGAACTCTTAGAAAATGAATGTCATGATTCACCTAGTTAGTAATATGATTGGCCTCGTTGCAAGGCCCCACATATGTGTAATTAGGTATCATATCGATCTGTTAAGAATAAGACTCACTTTGGGACGATAAGTACTACCTCAGACTCGACAGCCAAAAATTGATAATAACCGGAACATGTAACTAGGGTTATTTAGATTATAACTCAGACTTTACATTAATATACCAGACTTGAAACTGAAATGCAGGGACCCGTCGTTCTGACAGAGTAAATTGAACCGCTTAACTTTTTAAGCATTATCTGACAACGGACCACTGTGAGTGACAGATTTCATTAATTACTTACATATGGGAATACTGACCGGGTTGTCTCCCAACCTAATTGCCGTCTCTGACGTGTTGACCGACAGGATCTGATAGTATGTTATATGTGTGTGGTATTTAGTGGAACTCTGTTAACTCACTAAGCTTTGTTAGCTTAACTCTGTCATGACAACTCCTTTTCAGGAAAAGCTGATAAAGGCAAGATCATAGCAGGTAGTTCATCCCAGGCTAAGTGAATCTGGATTTTGATGAATAGCAGACCTTGGACTTTTGATGATGCCTATTTTGTAAAGACGATGCGGTCTCGGGTAGCTTGTTCAGTCTTCCGCACTCTGATTGAAGATTTAGAAGCTAGTTAGACCACCATTTGATCTTTAAATTATTGTTGTAATTAAGTATTTTTGCTGATGGGCCTGTGGTATCAAACAATTAATATTATTATGAAATGAAATATTTTGCCGTGCACTGTTCGAAGGAAAATTGGATGTTACACATTGCTGAAAGTGGACAACTGCTAATGCATGTTCCTTGATTAATTGCATTGCTTAGGACCGGTGTGAGTGAGAGATTGCATTACTTACTTGTATATGTTTCGGTACTTATTGGTGATTGTTACTGACTTGTATGGAAACATCAGCTGCTGCTTGTTCCTTGATTACTTAATTGTATGTTAGGAACGTATGATAGACACTGCTGAAACTGGACAACTGCAACTGCATGTTCCTTGATTAGTTGCATTGCTCCGGACCGCTGTGAGTGACAGATTGCACTACTTACTTGCATATGTTTCGGTACTTATTGGTGATTGTTACTGACTTGTATGGAAACATCAGCTGCTGCTTGTTCCTTGATTACTTAATTGTATGTTAGGAACGTATGATAGACACTGCTGAAACTGGACAACTGCTGCTGCATGTTCATTGATTACTTGCATTGCTCAGGACCGCTGTGAGTGATAGATTGCACTACTTACTTGCATATGTTTCGGTACTTATTGGTGATTGTTACTGACTTGTATGGAAACATCTGCTGCTACTTGTTCCATGATTACTTAATTGTATGTTAGGAACGTATGATAGACACTGTTGAAACTGGACAACTGCTGCTGCATGTTCCTTGATTACTTGCACTGCTCAGGACCGCTGTGAGTGACAGATTGCATTAGTTACTTGCATATGATTTGGTACTTATTGGTGGTTGTTACTGACATGTATGGAAACATCTGCTGTTGCTTGTTCCTTGATTACTTAATTGTATGCTAGGAACGTATGATAGACACTACTGAAACTGGACAACTGTTGTTGCATGTTCCTTGATTACTTGCATTGCTCAGGACCGCTATGAGTGACAGATTGCATTACTTACTTGCATATGTTTCGGTACTTATTGGTGATTGTTACTGACTTGTATCGAAACATCTGCTGCTGCTTGTTCCATGATTACTTAATTGTATGTTAGGAACCTATGATAGACACTGCTGGATGAACTGGACAACTACTGCTGCATGTTCCTTGATTACTTGCACTGCTCAGGACCGCTGTGAGTGAAGATTGCATAAGTTACTTGCGCATATGTTTTGTTACTTATTTGGTGGTTGTTACTGACTTGTATGGAAACATGCTGTTGCTTGTTCCTTGATTACTTAATTGTATGCTAGGAACGTATGATAGACACTGCTAAAACTGGACAACTATTGTTGCATGTTCCTTGATTACTTGCATTGCTCAGGACCGCTATGAGTGACAGATTGCATTACTTACTTGCATATGTTTCGGTACTTATTGGTGATTAATACTGACTTGTATGGAAACATCTGTTGCTGCTTGTTCCATGATTATTTAATTGTATGTTAGGAACGTATGACAGACACTGCTGAAACTGGACAACTGCTGCTGCATGTTCCTTGATTACTTGCATCGCTCAGGACCGCTGTGAGTGATAGATTGCATTACTTACTTGCATATGTTTCGGTACCTATAGGTGATTGTTACTGACTTGTATGGAAACATTTGCTACTGCTTGTTCCTTGATTACTTAATTGTATGCTAGGAACGTATGATAGACACTGCTGAAACTAGACAACTGTTGTTGCATGTTCCTTGATTTCTTGCATTGCTCATGACCGCGGTGAGTGACAAATTGCATTACTTACTTGCATATGTTTCGGTACTTATTGGTGATTGATATTGACTTGTATCGAAGCATCTGCTGCTGCTTGTTCCTGAATTACATTATTGTATGCTAGGAACGTATGATAGACACTGCTGAAAGTGGACAACTGCTAATGCATGTTCCTTCGACTATTGGTATGCCTCCCTATCAGCTTTTGTACGGACGTCGATGCAGAACTCCAACCTGTTGGAGGGAAACAGGTGAACGCCCGATCTCTGGACCAGCAATTCTGCAAGAAGCCCATGATCAGCTACAATTGATTCGGCAGCGGATACAGACTTCTCAAGACAGACAAAAGAAGTATCATGATAGAAGACGTAAGCCGATTGCGTTTGAAGTTGGAGATAAAGTGTTGCTGAAAGTTTCGCCAAGAAAAGGAATAGTAAGATTCGGCAAACGGGGGAAGTTGAGCCCTCGATTTGTGGGTCCTTTTGAAATTCTCGAACGTATAGGGTTGCAAGCCTACAGACTAAAGCTGCCTACCGAAATGATTGGGATTCATGATGTATTTCACGTGTGTAATCTGCGAAAGTGTTTAGTTGATGCTGAAGCTGCGATTCCTTGGAAAGAAGTGCAAATTGACGAGCAGTTGCGATACGAAGAAGAGCCCGAACGTGTAATTGACCATAAAGTTTCGAAATTGCGCAATAAGGAAATCCCAATGGTGTTAGTTCAATGGAAATATCACAAGGGATCTGCGCAAACTTGGGAACGAGAAGATGAGATTAGGCAAAAGTATCCGAAATTATTTCTGTCTTAGTTGATTCCGAGGACGGAATCAATTTAACGGGGGAAGATTGTAACGGCCCGAAATTTAATAAGTATATATTTCAGCATCAGTCT
This sequence comes from Centrapalus pauciflorus, assembly GCA_020465985.1. NCBI lineage: Eukaryota > Viridiplantae > Streptophyta > Magnoliopsida > Asterales > Asteraceae > Centrapalus > Centrapalus pauciflorus. The sequence goes on from JAANYP010004182.1 coordinate 44,003, forward strand.
TTGGATAATAAAGCAAATTTTATCCAATTATTAGTAAATAGCTGATAATGTGAATCTGAAATAACTAATTATATTAAGTTATAATTAAAATTCAGCTAAATGACAATTTAATGACTGAAAATATCGAAACTGACTAAAATGAGTTAAAATTTACTAAAAGACAATTGTTGCAGATTTAGAACTCCTTTGCTAATAATTTGCATCTGAAATGCAAATCGGTTTGTCGGGAAATAAAAGTTGGACAATTCCGGAAAAATTCAGTAGAATATCTGATTTTCCCTATTTCCCTATAAATAGGAGTTACACTCCTCACTTTTCAAAGTTTGGAAAGTTGATTCTCCTTCTCTCTCTACACTCTCCTCCTTCTCTCTAGCTTTTCTTCAAATCGAACCGTCGGATTCTCGTGTTACATACGCCATTGGATAGAGATCGTCGAGTTCTTCGCGAATCTACCATTTCGTGTTTGATTTCGTCCGAATTTGAGGTAAGATCGACCGTTTTTCTGACTTTTAGTTTGGTTTTGAAGAACAAATTCGAGTTTGCTCTTTTTCCCTTCATTTGAGGCTGATTTGCTCCCGTTTAGGACTTGTATTTGCTTGGAAATCATCCATAGTTGAAGGATATATCTTGGACGAAGGTTAGAAGCCATTTCTCTATCATTTATGTTCATATTTAGTTGATAAATCCTGGAAAATCGTTGAACATGTAGAACAGATTCGAAATAGCATTGTTTAGACTCGAAATCCACAAATTCGAATCTATAAGGTTTCGAATCTGTGTGTGTATGTTTCGAATCTGAGTGTGTGTCTCGAGTCTGCATGTTGCCTTCGAATCTATAAGGTTTCGAATCTGTGTGTGTATGTTTCGAATCTGAGTGTGTGTCTCGAATCTGCATGTTGCCTTCGAATCTATGTGTATTTCGAATCTATAGATTCGAATTATACACTATTCGAATCTGTCTCCCTTAAGTTCGAATCTGATCCTGTTCCAAGTCTAAGATTAATTTCCAAAATCAGATTAAATTATTAATCATCCTAAGGAAATTGAAAGTATTGTTTGATTATGCTAAAACTCTCAAGTTCAAGATGCATACCTATTATATACCCAAATTAATTAATTGACTCTGTATGAACTCTTAGAAAATGAATGTCATGATTCACCTAGTTAGTAATATGATTGGCCTCGTTGCAAGGCCCCACATATGTGTAATTAGGTATCATATCGATCTGTTAAGAATAAGACTCACTTTGGGACGATAAGTACTACCTCAGACTCGACAGCCAAAAATTGATAATAACCGGAACATGTAACTAGGGTTATTTAGATTATAACTCAGACTTGACATTAATATACCAGACTTGAAACTGAAATGCAGGGACCCGTCGTTCTGACAGAGTAAATTGAACCGCTTAACTTTTTAAGCATTATCTGACAACGGACCACTGTGAGTGACAGATTTCATTAATTACTTACATATGGGAATACTGACCGGGTTGTCTCCCAACCTAATTGCCATCTCTGACGTGTTGACCGACAGGATCTGATAGTATGTTATATGTGTGTGGTATTTAGTGGAACTCTGTTAACTCACTAAGCTTTGTTAGCTTAACTCTGTCATGACAACTCCTTTTCAGGAAAAGCTGATAAAGGCAAGATCATAGCAGGTAGTTCATCCCAGGCTAAGTGAATCTGGATTTTGATGAATAGCAGACCTTGGACTTTTGATGATGCCTATTCTGTAAAGACGATGCGGTCTCGGGTAGCTTGTTCAGTCTTCCGCACTCTGATTGAAGATTTAGAAGCTAGTTAGACCACCATTTGATCTTTAAATTATTGTTGTAATTAAGTATTTTTGCTGATGGGCCTGTGGTATCAAACAATTAATATTATTATGAAATGAAATATTTTGCCGTGCACTGTTCGAAGGAAAATTGGATGTTACACACTGCTGAAAGTGGACAACTGCTGCTGCATGTTCATTGATTAATTGCATTGCTTAGGACCGGTGTGAGTGAGAGATTGCATTACTTACTTGTATATGTTTCGGTACTTATTGGTGATTGTTACTGACTTGTATGGAAACATCAGCTGCTGCTTGTTCCTTGATTACTTAATTGTATGTTAGGAACGTATGATAGACACTGCTGAAACTGGACAACTGCTGCTGCATGTTCCTTGATTAGTTGCATTGCTCCGGACCGCTGTGAGTGACAGATTGCACTACTTACTTGCATATGTTTCAGTACTTATTGGTGATTGTTACTGACTTGTATGGAAACATCAGCTGCTGCTTGTTCCTTGATTACTTAATTGTATGTTAGGAACGTATGATAGACACTGCTGAAACTGGACAACTGTTGTTGCATGTTCCTTGATTACTTGCATTGCTCAGGACCGCTATGAGTGACAGATTGCATTACTTACTTGCATATGTTTCGGTACTTATTGGTGATTGTTACTGACTTGTATCGAAACATCTGCTGCTGCTTGTTCCATGATTACTTAATTGTATGTTAGGAACCTATGATAGACACTGCTGAAACTGGACAACTACTGCTGCATGTTCCTTGATTACTTGCACTGCTCAGGACCGCTGTGAGTGACAGATTGCATAAGTTACTTGCATATGTTTTGTTACTTATTGGTGGTTGTTACTGACTTGTATGGAAACATATGCTGTTGCTTGTTCCTTGATTACTTAATTGTATGCTAGGAACGTATGATAGACACTGCTAAAACTGGACAACTATTGTTGCATGTTCCTTGATTACTTGCATTGCTCAGGACCGCTATGAGTGACAGATTGCATTACTTACTTGCATATGTTTCGGTACTTATTGGTGATTAATACTGACTTGTATGGAAACATCTGTTGCTGCTTGTTCCATGATTATTTAATTGTATGTTAGGAACGTATGACAGACACTGCTGAAACTGGACAACTGCTGCTGCATGTTCCTTGATTACTTGCATCGCTCAGGACCGCTGTGAGTGATAGATTGCATTACTTACTTGCATATGTTTCGGTACCTATAGGTGATTGTTACTGACTTGTATGGAAACATTTGCTACTGCTTGTTCCTTGATTACTTAATTGTATGCTAGGAACGTATGATAGACACTGCTGAAACTAGACAACTGTTGTTGCATGTTCCTTGATTTCTTGCATTGCTCAGGACCGCGGTGAGTGACAAATTGCATTACTTACTTGCATATGTTTCGGTACTTATTGGTGATTGATATTGACTTGTATCGAAGCATCTGCTGCTGCTTGTTCCTTGATTACATTATTGTATGCTAGGAACGTATGATAGACACTGCTGAAAGTGGACAACTGCTAATGCATGTTCCTTGATTAATTGCATTGCTTAGGACCGGTGTGAGTGACAGATTGCATTACTTACTTGTATATGTTTCGGTACTTATTGGTGATTGTTACTGACTTGTATGGAAACATCAGCTGCTGCTTGTTCCTTGATTACTTAATTGTATGTTAGGAACGTATGATAGACACTGCTGAAACTGGACAACTGCAACTGCATGTTCCTTGATTACTTGCATTGCTCCGGACCGCTGTGAGTGACAGATTGCACTACTTACTTGCATATGTTTCGGTACTTATTGGTGATTGTTACTGACTTGTATGGAAACATCAGCTGCTGCTTGTTCCTTGATTACTTAATTGTATGTTAGGAACGTATGATAGACACTGCTGAAACTGGACAACTGCTGCTGGATGTTCCTTGATTACTTGCATTGCTCAGGACCGCTGTGAGTGACAGATTGCACTACTTACTTGCATATGTTTCGGTATTTATTGGTGATTGTTACTGACTTGTATGGAAACATCTGCTACTACTTGTTCCATGATTACTTAATTGTATGTTAGGAACGTATGATAAACACTGCTGAAACTGGACAACTGCTGCTGCATGTTCCTTGATTACTTGCACTGCTCAGGACCGCTGTGAGTGACAGATTGCATTAGTTACTTGCATATGCTTTGGTACTTATTGGTGGTTGTTACTGACTTGTATGGAAACATCTGCTGTTGCTTGTTCCTTGATTACTTAATTCAATGCTAGGAACGTGTGATAGACACTGCTGAAACTGGACAACTGTTGTTGCATGTTCCTTGATTACTTCCATTGCTCAGGACCGCTATGAGTGACAGATTGCATTACTTACTTGCATATGTTTCGGTACTTATTGGTGATTGTTACTGACTTGTATGGAAACATCTGCTGCTGCTTGTTCCATGATTATTTAATTGTATGTTAGGAACGTATGATAGACACTGCTGAAACTGGACAACTGCTGCTGCATGTTCCATGATTACTTGCATCGCTCAGGACCGCTGTGTGTGATAGATTGCATTACTTACTTGCATATGTTTCGGTACCTATAGGTGATTGTTACTGACTTGTATGGAAACATTTGCTGCTGCTTGTTCCTTGATTACTTAATTGTATGCTAGGAACGTATGATAGACACTGCTGAAACTAGACAATTGTTGTTGCATGTTCCTTAATTTCTTGCATTGCTCAGGACCGCGGTGAGTGACAAATTGCATTACTTACTTGCATATGTTTCGGTACTTATTGGTGATTGATATTGACTTGTATGGAAACATCTGCTGCTGCTTGTTCCTTGATTACTTAATTGTGTGTTAGAACGTATGATAGATACTGCTGAAACTGGACAATAGCTGCTGCATGTTCCTTGATTACTTGCATTGCTAAGGACCTCTGTGAGTGACAGATTGCACTACTTACTTGCATATGTTTCGGTACTTATTGGTGATTGTTACTGACTTGTATGGAAACATCAGCTGCTCCTTGTTCCTTGATTACTTAATTGTATGTTAGGAACGTCTTATAGACACTGCTGAAACTGGACATCTGCTGCTGGATGTTCCTTGATTACTTGCATTGCTCAGGACCGCTGTGAGTGACAGATTGCATTACTTACTTGCATATGTTTCGGTACTTATTGGTGATTGTTACTGACTTGTATGGAAACATCTGCTGCTGCTTGTTCCATGATTACTTAATTGTATGTTAGGAACATACGATAGACACTGCTGAAACTGGACAACTGCTGCTGCATGTTCCTTGATTACTTGCACTGCTCAGGACCGCTATGAGTGACAGATTGCATAAGTTACTTGCATATGTTTTGTTACTTATTGGTGGTTGTTACTGACTTGTATGGAAACATCTGCTGTTGCTTGTTCCTTGATTACTTAATTGTATGCTAGGAACGTATGATAGACACTGCTAAAACTGGACAACTGTTGTTGCATGTTCCTTGATTACTTGCATTGCTCAGGACCGCTATGAGTGACAGATTTTACTTACTTGCATATGTTTCGGTACTTATTGGTGATTGTTACTGACTTGTATGGAAACATCTGCTGCTGCTTGTTCAATGATTATTTAATTGTATGTTAGGAACGTATGATAGACACTGCTGAAACTGGACAACTGCTGCTGCATGTTCCATGATTACTTGCATCGCTCAGGACCGCTGTGTGTGATAGATTGCATTACTTACTTGCATATGTTTCGGTACCTATAGGTGATTGTTACTGACTTGTATGGAAACATTTGCTGCTGCTTGTTCCTTGATTACTTAATTGTATGCTAGGAACGTATGATAGACACTGCTGAAACTAGACAATTGTTGTTGCATGTTCCTTGATTTCTTGCATTGCTCAGGACCGCGGTGAGTGACAAATTGCATTACTTACTTGCATATGTTTCGGTACTTATTGGTGATTGATATTGACTTGTATCGAAACATCTGCTGCTTCTTGTTCCTTGATTACATTATTGTATGCTAGCAACGTATGATAGACACTGCTGAAAGTGGACAACTGCTAATGCATGTTCCTTGATTAATTGCATTGCTTAGGACCGGTGTGAGTGACAGATTGCATTACTTACTTGTATATGTTTCGGTACTTATTGGTGATTGTTACTGACTTGTATGGAAACATCAGCTGCTGCTTGTTCCTTGATTACTTAATTGTATGTTAGGAACGTATGATAGACACTGCTGAAACTGGACAACTGCAACTGCATGTTCCTTGATTAGTTGCATTGCTCCGGACCGCTGTGAGTGACAGATTGCACTACTTACTTGCATATGTTTCGGTACTTATTGGTGATTGTTACTGACTTGTATGGAAACATCAGCTGCTGCTTGTTCCTTGATTACTTAATTGTATGCTAGGAACGTATGATAGACACTGCTGAAACTGGACAACTGCTGCTGCATGTTCCTTGATTACTTGCACTGCTCAGGACCGCTATAAGTGACAGATTGCATAAGTTACTTGCATATGTTTTGTTACTTATTGGTGGTTGTTACTGACTTGTATGGAAACATCTGCTGTTGCTTGTTCCTTGATTACTTAATTGTATGCTAGGAACGTATGATAGACACTGCTAAAACTGGACAACTGTTGTTGCATGTTCATTACTTACTTGCATATGTTTCGGTACTTATTGGTGATTGTTACTGACTTGTATGGAAACATCTGCTGTTGCTTGTTCCATGATTATTTAATTGTATGTTAGGAACGTATGATAGACACTGCTGAAACTGGACAACTGCTGCTGCATGTTCCATGATTACTTGCATCGCTCAGGACCGCTGTGTGTGATAGATTGCATTACTTACTTGCATATGTTTCGGTACCTATAGGTGATTGTTACTGACTTGTATGGAAACATTTGCTGCTGCTTGTTCCTTGATTACTTAATTGTATGCTAGGAACGTATGATAGACACTGCTGAAACTAGACAATTGTTGTTGCATGTTCCTTGATTTCTTGCATTGCTCAGGACCGCGGTGAGTGACAAATTGCATTACTTACTTGCATATGTTTCGGTACTTATTGGTGATTGATATTGACTTGTATCGAAACATCTGCTGCTTCTTGTTCCTTGATTACATTATTGTATGCTAGCAACGTATGATAGACACTGCTGAAAGTGGACAACTGCTAATGCATGTTCCTTGATTAATTGCATTGCTTAGGACCGGTGTGAGTGAGAGATTGCATTACTTACTTGTATATGTTTCGGTACTTACAGGTGATTGTTACTGACTTGTATGGAAACATCAGCTGTTGCTTGTTCCTTGATTACTTAATTGTATGTTAGGAACGTATGATAGACACTGCTGAAACTGGACAACTGCAACTGCATGTTCCTTGATTAGTTGCATTGCTCCGGACCGCTGTGAGTGACAGATTGCACTACTTACTTGCATATGTCTCGGTACTTATTGGTGATTGTTACTGACTTGTATGGAAACATCAGCTGCTGCTTGTTCCTTGATTACTTAATTGTATGTTAGGAACGTATGATAGACACTGCTGAAACTGGACAACTGCTGCTGCATGTTCATTGATTACTTGCATTGCTCAGGACCGCTGTGAGTGATAGATTGCACTACTTACTTGCATATGTTTCGGTACTTATTGGTGATTGTTACTGACTTGTATGGAAACATCTGCTGCTACTTGTTCCATGATTACTTAATTGTATGTTAGGAACGTATGATAGACACTGCTGAAACTGGACAACTGCTGCTGCATGTTCCTTGATTACTTGCACTGCTCAGGACCGCTGTGAGTGACAGATTGCATTAGTTACTAGCATATGGTTTGGTACTTATTGGTGGTTGTTACTGACATGTATGGAAACATCTGCTGTTGCTTGTTCCTTGATTACTTAATTGTATGCTAGGAACGTATGATAGACACTGCTGAAACTGGACAACTGTTGTTGCATGTTCCTTGATTACTTGCATTGCTCAGGACCGCTATGAGTGACAGATTGCATTACTTACTTGCATATGTTTCGGTACTTATTGGTGATTGTTACTGACTTGTATCGAAACATCTGCTGCTGCTTGTTCCATGATTACTTAATTGTATGTTAGGAACCTATGATAGACACTGCTGAAACTGGACAACTACTGCTGCATGTTCCTTGATTACTTGCACTGCTCAGGACCGCTGTGAGTGACAGATTGCATAAGTTACTTGCATATGTTTTGTTACTTATTGGTGGTTGTTACTGACTTTTATGGAAACATCTGCTGTTGCTTGTTCCTTGATTACTTAATTGTATGCTAGGAACGTATGATAGACACTGCTAAAACTGGACAACTGTTGTTGCATGTTCCTTGATTACTTGCATTGCTCAGGACCGCTATGAGTGACAGATTGCATTACTTACTTGCATATGTTTCGGTACTTATTGGTGATTGTTACTGACTTGTATGGAAACATCTGCTGCTGCTTGTTCCATGATTATTTAATTGTATGTTAGGAACGTATGATAGACACTGCTGAAACTGGACAACTGCTGCTGCATGTTCCTTGATTACTTGCATCGCTCAGGACCGCTGTGAGTGATAGATTGCATTACTTACTTGCATATGTTTCGGTACCTATAGGTGATTGTTACTGACTTGTATGGAAACATTTGCTACTGCTTGTTCCTTGATTACTTAATTGTATGCTAGGAACGTATGATAGACACTGCTGAAACTAGACAACTGTTGTTGCATGTTCCTTGATTTCTTGCATTGCTCAGGACCGCGGTGAGTGACAAATTGCATTACTTACTTGCATATGTTTCGGTACTTATTGGTGATTGATATTGACTTGTATCGAAACATCTGCTGCTTCTTGTTCCTTGATTACATTATTGTATGCTAGCAACGTATGATAGACACTGCTGAAAGTGGACAACTGCTAATGCATGTTCCTTGATTAATTGCATTGCTTAGGACCGGTGTGAGTGAGAGATTGCATTACTTACTTGTATATGTTTCGGTACTTACTGGTGATTGTTACTGACTTGTATGGAAACATCAGCTGCTGCTTGTTCCTTGATTACTTAATTGTATGTTAGGAACGTATGATAGACACTGCTGAAACTGGACAACTGCAACTGCATGTTCCTTGATTAGTTGCATTGCTCCGGACCGCTGTGAGAGACAGATTGCACTACTTACTTGCATATGTTTCGGTACTTATTGGTGATTGTTACTGACTTGTATGGAAACATCAGCTGCTGCTTGTTCCTTGATTACTTAATTGTATGTTAGGAACGTATGATAGACACTGCTGAAACTGGACAACTGCTGCTGGATGTTCCTTGATTACTTGCATTGCTCAGGACCGCTGTGAGTGACAGATTGCACTACTTACTTGCATATGTTTCGGTATTTATTGGTGATTGTTACTGACTTGTATGGAAACATCTGCTACTACTTGTTCCATGATTACTTAATTGTATGTTAGGAACGTATGATAAACACTGCTGAAACTGGACAACTGCTGCTGCATGTTCCTTGATTACTTGCACTGCTCAGGACCGCTGTGAGTGACAGATTGCATTAGTTACTTGCATATGCTTTGGTACTTATTGGTGGTTGTTACTGACTTGTATGGAAACATCTGCTGTTGCTTGTTCCTTGATTACTTAATTGTATGCTAGGAACGTGTGATAGACACTGCTGAAACTGGACAACTGTTGTTGCATGTTCCTTGATTACTTCCATTGCTCAGGACCGCTATGAGTGACAGATTGCATTACTTACTTGCATATGTTTCGGTACTTATTGGTGATTGTTACTGACTTGTATGGAAACATCTGCTGCTGCTTGTTCCATGATTACTCAATTGTATGGTAGGAACCTATGATAGACACTGCTGAAACTGGACAACTGCTGCTGCATGTTCCTTGATTACTTGCACTGCTCAGGACCGCTGTGAGTGACAGATTGCATAAGTTACTTGCATATGTTTTGGTACTTATTGGTGGTTGTTACTGACTTGTATGGAAACATCTGCTATTGCTTGTTCCTTGATTACTTAATTGTATGCTAGGAACGTATGATAGACACTGCTAAAACTGGAAAACTGTTGTTGCATGTTCCTTGATTACTTGCATTGCTCAGGACCGCTATGAGTGACAGATTGCATTACTTACTTGCATATGTTTCGGTACTTATTGGTGATTGTTACTGACTTGTATGGAAACATCTGTTGCTTCTTGTTCCATGATTATTTAATTGTATGTTAGGAACGTATGATAGCCACTGCTGAAACTGGACAACTGCTGCTGCATTTTCCTTGATTACTTGCATCGCTCAGGACCGCTGTGAGTGATAGACTGCATTACTTACTTGCATATGTTTCGGTACCTATAGGTGATTGTTACTGACTTGTATGGAAACATTTGCTACTGCTTGTTCCTTGATTACTTAATGTTACGCTAGGAACATATGATAGACACTGCTGAAACTAGACAACTGTTGTTGCATGTTCCTTGATTTCTTGCATTGCTCAGGACCACGGTGAGTGACAAATTGCATTACTTACTTGCATATGTTTTGGTACTTAATGGTGATTGATATTGACTTGTATCGAAACATCTGCTGCTGCTTGCTCCTTGATTACATTATTGTATGCTAGGAACGTATGATAGACACTGCTGAAACTGGACAACTGCTAATGCATGTTCCTTGATTAATTGCATTGCTTAGGACCGGTGTGAGTGACAAATTGCATTACTTACTTTTATATGTTTCGGTACTTATTGGTGATTGTTACTGACTTGTATGGAAACATCAGCTGCTGCTTGTTCCTTGATTACTTAATTGTATGTTAGGAACGTATGATAGACACTGCTGAAACTGGACAAATGCAACTGCATGTTCCTTGATTACTTGCATTGCTCCGGACCGTTGTGAGTGACAAATTGCACTACTTACTTGCATATGTTTCGGTACATATTGGTGATTGTTACTGACTTGTATGGAAACATCAGCTTCTGCTTGTTCCTTGATTACTTAATTGTATGTTAGGAACGTATGATAGACACTGCTGAAACTGGACAACTGCTGCTGCATGTTCCTTGATTACTTGTATTGCTCAGGACCGCTGTGAGTGACAGATTGCACTACTTACTTGCATATGTTTCGGTACTTATTGGTGATTGTTACTGACTTGTATGGAAACATCTGCTGCTACTCGTTCCATGATTACTTAATTGTATGTTAGGAACGTATGATAGACATTGCTGAAACTGGACAACTGCTGCTGCATGTTCCTTGATTACTTGCACTGCTCAGGACCGCTGTGAGTGACCGATTGCATTAGTTACTTGCATATGTTTTGGTACTTATTGGTGGTTGAAACTGACTTGTATGGAAACATTTGTTGTCGCTTGTTCCTTGATTACTTAATTGTATGCTAGGAACGTATGATAGACGCTGCTGAAACTGGACAACTGTTGTTGCATGTTCCTTGATTACTTGCATTGCTCAGGACCGCTATGAGTGACAGATTGCATTACTTACTTGCATATGTTTCGGTACTTATTGGTGATTGTTACTGACTTGTATGGAAACATCTGCTGCTGCTTGTTCCATGATTACTTAATTGTATGTTAGGAACCTATGATAGACACTGCTGAAACTGGACAACTACTGCTGCATGTTCCTTGATTACTTGCACTGCTCAGGACCGCTGTGAGTGACAGATTGCATAACTTACTTGCATATGTTTTGTTACTTATTGGTGGTTGTAACTGACTTGTATGGAAACATCTGCTATTGCTTGTTCCTTGATTACTTAATTGTATGCTAGGAACGTATGATAGACACTGCTAAAACAGGACAAATGTTGTTGCATGTTTCTTGATTACTTGCATTGCTCAGGACCGCTATGAGTGACAGATTGCATTACTTACTTGCATATGTTTCGGTACTTATTGGTGATTGTTACTGACTTTTATGGAAACATCTGCTGCTGCTTGTTCCATGATTATTTAATTGTATGTTAGGAACGTATGATAGACACTGCTGAAACTGGACAACTGCTGCTCCATGTTCCTTGATTACTTTCATGCTCAGGACCGCTGTGAGTGATAGATTGCATTACTTACTTGAATATGTTTCGGTACCTATAGGTGATTGTTACTGACTTGTATGGAAACATTTGCTACTGCTTGTTCCTTGATTACTTAATTGTATGCTAGGAACGTATGATAGACACTGCTGAAACTAGACAACTGTTGTTGCATGTTCCTTGATTTCTTGCATTGCTCAGGACCGCGGTGAGTGACAAATTGCATTACTTACTTGCATATGTTTCGGTACTTATTGGTGATTGATATTGACTTGTATCGAAACATCTGCTGTTGCTTGTTCCTTGATTACATTTTTGTATTCTAGGAACGTATGATAGACACTGCTGAAACTGGACAAGTGCTAATGCATGTTCCTTGATTAATTGCATTGCTTAGGACCGGTGTGAGTGACAGATTGCATTACTTACTTGTATACGTTTCGGTACTTATTGGTGATTGTTACTGACTTGTATGGAAACATCAGCTGCTGGTTGTTCCTTGATTACTTAATTGTATGTTAGGAACGTACGAGACACTGCTGAAACTGGACAACTGCAACTGCATGTTCCTTGATTACTTGCATTGCTACGGACCGCTGTGAGTGACAGATTGCACTACTTACTTGCATATGTTTCGGTACTTATTGGTGATTGTTACTGACTTGTATGGAAACATCAGCTGCTGCTTGTTCCTTGATTACTTAATTGTATGTTAGGAACGTATGATAGACACTGCTGAACTGGACAACTGCTGCTGCATGTTCCTTGATTACTTGCACTGCTCAGGACCGCTGTGAGTGACAGATTGCATTAGTTACTTGCATATGTTTTGGTACTTATTGGTGGTTGTTACTGACTTGTATGGAAACATCTGCTGTTGCTTGTTCCTTGATTACTTAATTGTATGCTAGGAACGTATGATAGACACTGCTGAAACTGGACAACTGTTGTTCCATGTTCCTTGATTACTTGCATTGCTTAGGACCGCTATGAGTAACAGATTGCGTTACTTACTTGCATATGTTTCAGTACTTATTGGTGATTGTTACTGACTTGTATGGAAACATCTGCTGCTGCTTGTTCCATGATTACTTAATTGTATGTTAGGAACCTATGATAGACACTGCTGAAACTGGACAACTACTGCTGCATGTTCTTTGATTACTTGCACTGCTCAGGACCGCTGTGAGTGACAGATTGCATAAGTTACTTGCATATGTTTTGGTACTTATTGGTGGTTGTTACTGACTTGTATGGGAATATCTCCTATTGCTTGTTCCTTGATTACTTAATTGTATGCTAGGAACGTATGATAGACACTGCTAAAACTGGACAACTGTTGTTGCATGTTCCTTGATTACTTGCATTGCTCAGGACCGCTATGAGTGACAGATTGCATTACTTACTTGCATATGTTTCGGTACTTATTGGTGATTGTTACTGACTTGTATGGAAACATCTGCTGCTGCTTGTTCCATGATTATTTAATTGTATGTTAGAAACGTATGATTGACACTGCTGAAACTGGACAACTGCTGCTGCATGTTCCTTGATTACTTGCATCGCTCAGGACCGCTGTGAGTGATAGATTGCATTACTTACTTGCATATGTTTCGGTACCTATAGGTGATTTTTACTGACTTGTATGGAAACATTTGCTACTGCTTGTTCCTTGATTACTTAATTGTATGCTAGGAACGTATGATAGACACTGCTGAAACTAGACAATTGTTGTTGCATGTTCCTTGATTTCTTGCATTGCTCAGGACCGCGGTGAGTGACAAATTGCATTACTTACTTGCATATGTTTCGGTACTTAATGGTGATTGATATTTACTTGTATCGAAACATCTGCTGCTGCTTGTTCCTTGATTACATTATTGTATGCTAGGAACGTATGATAGACACTGCTGAAACTGGACAACTGCTAATGCATGTTCCTTGATTAATTGCATTGCTTAGGACCGGTGTGAGTGACAGATTGCATTACTTACTTGTATACGTTTCGGTACTTATTGGTGATTGTTACTGACTTCTATGGAAACATCAGCTGCTGCTTGTTCCTTGATTACTTAATTGTATGTTAGGAACGTACGAGACACTACTGAAACTGGACAACTGCAACTGCATGTTCCTTGATTACTTGCATTGCTACGGACCGCTGCGAGTGACAGATTGCACTACTTACTTGCATATGTTTCGGTACTTATTGGTGATTGTTACTGACTTGTATGGAAACATCTGCTGCTACTTGTTCCTTGATTACTTAATTGTATGCTAGGAACGTATGATAGACACTGCTGAAACTGAACAACTGCTGCTGCATGTTCCTTGGTTACTTGTACTGCTCAGGACCGCTGTGAGTGACAGATTGCATTACTTACTTGCATATGTTTCGGTACTTATTGGTGATTGTTACTGACTTGTATGGAAACATATGCTGTTGGTTGTTACTTGATTACTTAATTGTTTGCTAGGAACGTATGATAGACACTGTTGAAACTGGACAACTGTTGCTGCATGTTCCTTGATTACTTGCACTGCTCAGGACCGTTGTGAGTGATAGATTGCATTACTTACTTGCATATGTTTCGGTACTTATTGGTGATTGTTACTGACTTGTATGGAAACATCTGCTGCTGCTTGTTCCTTGATTACTTAATTGTATGCTAGGAATTTATGATAGACAGTGCTGAAACTAGAAAATTGTTGGTGCATGTTCCTTGATTACTTGCATTGCTCAGGACCGCTGTGAGTGACAGTTTGCATTACTTACTTGCAAATGTTTCGGTACTCATTGGTGATTGTTACTGACTTGTATGGAAACGTCTGCTAGTGTTTGTTCCTTGATTACTTAATTGTATGTTCGGAATGTATTATAGACAATGCTGAAACTGGAACACTGCTGATGCATTGTAACAGCCCGTAATTTATTAATTACAAATTACAGCAACAGGCTTTGGATAATAAAGCAATTTTATCCAAATATTAGAAATTAACTGAAAACATGAATCTTAAATAGTTAATTATACTAAGTTATAATTATTTATGAAAAGTTGCCAAAAATTAGCTGAAATAAAATTAATAATTAAAATTCAGCTAAATGACAAATTAAAGACTGAAAATGACGAAACGGACTAAAATGAATAAAAATGTGACTAAAAGACATTTATGCAAATCGGATTGTTGGGATATAAAGTTGGTCAATTACGGATAATTCAGTAGAAAATCTGATTTTCTTCCTATTTTCCTATAAATAGGGCAGCCCTCCTCATTTCTTAGGTTTGGAAAGCTAGAACTCTCTCCTTCTCTCTCTACACCTTCACCTTCTCTCTAGCTTTTCTTCTAATCGGTTCATCGGATTCCCGTGATTTATACGTCAACGGATAGAGATCGTCAAGCTCTACAATATTCTGCCATTGCATGTTTGTTTTGGTCCCGATTTGAGGTAAGATCGACCCCTTTTCTGTCTTTTGGTTCGGTTTTGAAAGAGCAAATTCGAGTTTGCTCATATTCCCTTTATTTGAAGCTGATTTGCTCCCGTTTAGGACTTGTTTTTGCTTGGAAATCATCTATAGTCGAAGGATATAGCTTGGACGAAGGTTAGTATCTATTTTTCCGTCATTTATGTTCCTGTTTAGTAGCTAAAACCTGGAAAAAACGATGAACACGTAGAACAAATTCGAGACATTCATATATTAGACTCGAATGGTGAAGGATTTCGAATCTAATCCCTAGACTCGAAGGGGTGAGGATTTCGAATCTATTCTCCTTAGAGTCTATTATGTGTGTTTCGAATCTGTTTAATTAGACTTGAATGGGGTAAGTTTCGAATCTAAGCATCCTAGAATTTGTTGGGCTAGTTTCGAATCTACTAGGCTCGAATGTATGTATGTTCGAATCTAGGTGTATACCTTCGATTCTATGTGGGTGTGTTTCGAATCTATAGATTCGAATTAGGCATGATTCGAATCTAGCCTCCTTAATTCGAATCTGTGTTTGTTCCAAGCCAAAGTCGAATTCCTAAATCAGATTAAGTTATTAAATAATCTAATGAAATTGAAAGTATCGTTTAATTATGATAAAAATCACAAGTTTCATGTTGCATAACTATTTTATGCACAAATAAATTAACCGACTCTGTATGAACCTTTAGAATGTGTATGTCCTATTCACCTTGCTAAGTAATACGATTGGCTTTGTTTCAAGGCCACACATCTGTAATTAGATGAATCGTATTAATCTGATAAGAATAGACTCACCTTGGGACGATAGGAACTACCTCAGACTCGATAACCAGAATTGACAATAACCTGAATATATAACTAGGGTTATATAGATTATGACACGAACTTGACATTAATTTATACCAGACTTGAAACTGAACTGCAGGAACCCACCGATTTGACAGAGTAAACTGAACAGCTTAACTCGTTAAGCATTATCTGACTACGGACCACTGTGAGTGACAGATTTCATTAATTACTTGCATATATTTCGATACTTATTGGTGAATGTATTGACTGTATGGAAACTTCCGTTTGTTGCTGCATGTTTCTTTAATACTTTATTGTATCATAGAAACGTACTTTTGACATTACTGAAGTTAGACACTTGAATTGCCTTGATTGCATGTTCACTTTTACATTTATGTAATACGTATCATGCTTACTGCTTACTTGAATGTTTATATACTTGCCGCTGCATACTGCATTATTCGACAGGACCGAATGTGAGATCTCCATTCACAGGAGGGAATTCTGCAGATTCCTTTCCTATTTGACTTGTTTCCATACACCTCCCGTAGGGCTTCGGCCTTACACATGGGAATACCGACTGGGTTGTCTCCCAACCTTTGTGCCGTCTCTGACGTATTGCCGACAGGATCTGATAGTATGTTATATGTGTGTGGTAACTAATGGAACTCTGTTAACTCACTAAGCATTGTTAGCTTACTCTGTCATGACAACTCTTTTTCAGGAAAAGCTGATAAAGGCAAGACCCTAGCAGGTAGTTCGTCCCAGGCTAAGTGATTCTGGACATTTGATGAATAGCAGACTTTTGGACTTTTGATGACGCCTATTTTGAAAAGATGATGCGGTCTCGGGTAGCTTGTTCAGTCTTCCGCACTCTGATTGAATATTTAGAAGCTAGTTAGACCACCATTTGATTTTAATATATTGTTGTAATTAAGTATTCATGCTGATGGACCTGTGGTATCAAACAATTAGTAATATTTATTACTTAATCAAATGAAATATTATGACGTGTACTGTTTGTGGAAACTTGGATGTTACAAAGTTGGTATCAGAGCAGCAGTTTAATCATCGGATTGGCCACCCGATACTTAAACTACTGGTATGGTATGGACTATGTGACTCTGAATTCCCGAACAAGTCACCGAGGCCTAGGGTAACCTAATTAGTAAAGGACTACCCACACAACTTGACCTAAGATAGGCAAATGAGGACTGATAGGATGGGAGAGGGATTGACTGCTTGATACTGACTTGACTTTGACTTGACTTTGTGAGTCTGATTAACTACCTTCATATCTATGAATTTAGATATGATTATCTGACGTAGGAATTATGACTCGAACTGTGCTTATTTGAATCAGGAAATAATAGCTATTTCCTTTATATTTTCAGCCAATGGCTGATAAGAATCCGACTGTTGCTGGTACCTCGACTGTTGGTAAATCTGCTGATGCTGCAGCTGATCAACACAAAGAATCTGTTCATGTAGAGGACTTAGGCACTGACCCTGAAAATACTGTTAATGACTCAAGCAGTACTGCCACCCCTGTGCCTCCTCAGCAGGCTCAATTGATTGACCTCGTTCATAAGTTGAATGAAGATAACCGTAGGCAAATGCAGCTTATGATAGATAGGAACCGACTACAGACTGATATGGCAGTTGAAGACCGATTTAGGGAGATTAAGGACTTACTGATCAAGGGTAAAGCAGTGATGCAGACTGACGAAGTAAACCAGCGTGAAATGGAGTTTAAGCGCCGTGAAGAGGAACTTAGGTTGCGAGAACTTAAGTTACAGGAATTAGAACTGAAGCATAGGGAAGAAATGTTAGCGAAGCCGAAGAAAGACAGGAAGAGGAAACATAGGCATGTGTCCTCTGATGAAAGTGAGACTGACTCTTCCGACCATCACGTTAAGGTGGGACGAGAGTGTACATTTGTTGACTTTAAGAAATGTGGGGCTCGTACATTTGCGGGGTCATCTGATCCTGTTAAGGCTATGGACTGGGTCGCGAATGTGGAGAAAGCGTTTAAACTCTCCAAGTGTAATGAAGAAGATAAGGTGACATTTGCGACGGGAATGTTGGAAGATGGAGCTGGCCGTTGGTGGAAGTCAATTACGAATCCCATGTCTGAAGCAATGGAGAAATCCATTACTTGGGATCAATTTAAGATACATCTGAAAGAAAAGTACTGCCCCCAGGATGTTAAGCGCCAGATGGAGAAAACCCTGCTATCTTTTCAGCAAGGTACAAGATCCGTGACGGACTATGAGCTGGAATTTACCAGGCTCTCGCTATTATCTGATCACCCTGTCGATACTGACGAAAGACGAAGGGATTTGTTTGTGGATGGTCTGGATAGAGAAATCCGGAAGTTTGTGAAGTCTGGCAGACCGAGAAGTTATATCGAAGCGGTTGAAGTTGCTAGGGTAGGTGAACTTGAAATCTATCCTGAGCGAGCGTGTCCTTTTATTGCTAAATCTAGTAAGAAGGACTTCAAAATACATCCATTCTACCACTTGGGCTTAGTACTAGCCCATAATATCTCAAAGACCCAAGAAAATGCAACTTTTGGGCTTTTATGCTTCCATATTAGGATCCAATGTTTCAAGTCTAGTAACATGCTTCATCACTTGCGGTTGAGCATCGTCTTTGCATGCAGACTCTTGGATATCAACAACTAAGCTCGTAAAAACTTCTTTGATCTTCTTTGCTCGTCCTCTTGTCATTGGGCCTTCACGTATTTCCATGACATCTTTGGAATGGTTTGATGATCCTCCATCATTCTCTCCCCCTTGAAAAGGATTCGTCCACGAATCATCACCTACATCAAAAGGAGACAAGTCAGAAACATTGAATGTTGAACTAACTTGATACTCACCTGGAAGATCTAGCTTGTAAGCATTGTCGTTGATCCTTTCGAGCACTTGAAATGGTCCATCTCCTCTAGGTTGCAATTTGGATCTTCGTTTGGTTGGAAATCTATCTTTTCTCAGGTGCAGCCATACCCAATCTCCAGCTTCAAACACTATCTTTTTCCTGCCTTTGTTTGCTTGTTTTGTGTATTGTTCTGTCCTTTTCTCAATATTGAGTCTTACCTTTTCGTGTAATTGCTTCACGAATTCTGCCTTCCGCTTTCCATCTAAACTGGATCGTTCTTCGATGGGAAGAGGAACAAGGTCAAGAGGACTCAATGGATTGAATCCGTAAACAACTTCAAAAGGAGAAAATTTAGTAGCAGAATGAACACTCCTGTTGTAAGCAAACTCTGCAAAAGGCAAACAATTCTCCCAAGTTCTCAAGTTCTTCGGAATAATCACTCGAAGTAATTGGGACAAGGTTCGATTAACCACTTCTGTTTGCCCATCGGTTTGGGGGTGACTTGTGGTAGAAAACAAAAGTTTGGTACCCAACTTACTCCAAAGAACACGCCAGAAATGACTCAGAAACTTGACATCCCTATCACTTACTATGGTCCGCGGCACACCATGCAAACGAACAATCTCTTTGAAAAACAAGTCTGCAACATGTGAAGCATCGTCAGTCTTCTTACACGCAATGAAGTGTGCCATCTTAGAGAATCGATCAACCACCACAAACACAGAATCATGACCATTCTTTGTTCTAGGCAACCCAATCACAAAGTCCATGGA
Source organism: Centrapalus pauciflorus (assembly GCA_020465985.1). Taxonomy (NCBI): domain Eukaryota; kingdom Viridiplantae; phylum Streptophyta; class Magnoliopsida; order Asterales; family Asteraceae; genus Centrapalus; species Centrapalus pauciflorus. Next base: position 63,856 of record JAANYP010004182.1, read on the forward strand.
GATGTCAACCCATGGTTGCTGAGGAATTGGCAGTGGCATATACAAACCATGAGGCTTGGATTTTGACTTGGCTTGTTTACATGGCACACATTTTTCACAGATCTTCATAACATCTTCTCTCATCTTAGGCCAATAGAAATGTTCCTTCAAAATATCCAATGTCTTTTGGACACCAAAATGGCCCATCAACCCTCCACCATGAGCCTCACGTACAAATAGCTCCCGTATAGAACACTTTGGAATGCATAACTTGTTTTCTTTAAACAAATAACCATCATGCCTATAAAACTTATCAAATGAAGCATGTTCACAAGCAGCGTATAAGGAAGAAAATTCAGAATCATCTTTGTACATTTCTTTAAGTGATCCAAACCCAAGAAGCTTAGAACTTAATGTGGTGATAAGAGTATGACGTCTAGACAATGCATCAGCCACAATGTTTTCTTTACCCTTTTTGTATTTGATCACATAAGGAAATGACTCAATGAATTCAACCCATTTGATATGCCTCCTACTCAAATTAGCTTGCCCCTTAAGGTACTTAAGAGACTCATGATCCGTATGAACCACAAATTCCTTAGGCCTTAAGTAATGCTGCCATGTTTGCAAAGATCTAACCAATGCATAAAGCTCTTTTTCATAAGTGGAATAATTCAAGTGAGCCCCCTTTAATTTTTCACTAAAATATGCAATTGGTCTACCTTCTTGAATCAAAACAGCCCCAATACCCACCCCGGATGCATCACACTCAAGTTCAAACATTTTATTAAAATTAGGCAATGCAAGAATAGGAGTAGATGTCAACCTTTCTTTCAGCAAATTGAATGCAGCTTCTTGCCTTTCTCCCCAATGAAAACTAACTTCCTTCTTCACAAGTTCATTAAGGGGGGCAGCTATGGTACTGAAGTCACGAACAAACCTTCGATAGAAACTTGCAAGCCCATGGAAGCTTCTAACTTGGGACACTGTTGTTGGAGTTGGCCATTCTTTGATTGCCTTGACCTTCTCGTCATCCACCTCAATTCCCTGGCCACTTACAACAAAACCAAGAAAAACAACCTTATCCATGCAAAATGTGCACTTCTTTAAGTTAGCAAATAATGACTCTTTTCTTAAAGTTTCCAAAACAATACGCAAATGTTCCAAGTGAACTTCAACATTAATGCTATAAATCAGGATATCATCAAAATAGACCACGACAAACTTACCAATGTACTCTCGTAAAACATGATTCATTAACCTCATGAATGTACTCGGAGCATTAGTTAGTCCAAAGGGCATAACTAACCACTCATACAAACCAAACTTTGTTTTAAAAGCTGTTTTCCATTCATCACCTTCATTAATTCGAATTTGATGATAGCCACTTTTCAAATCAATTTTTGAGAAGATCTTAGCACCATGCAACTCATCCAACATATCATCTAACCTTGGAATAGGGTAGCAATACTTTACCGTTATTTTGTTGATGGCTCTACAGTCCATACACATTCTCCATTCACCTGACTTCTTGGGTACCACAATGACCGGTACAGCACATGGACTCATGGATTCTCGAATTCTTCCTCTTGAAAGCAAATCCTCCACTTGCCTTTGGATTTCTCGTGTCTCCTCGGGATTAGCTCTATAGGCTGGACGGTTTGGTAGAGCAGCCCCTGGAATGAAATCAATGCGATGCTCGATCCCTCGTAAAGGTGGTAAACCACTTGGTTCTTCCTTTGGGAAGACATCTTGGTATTCCTGCAAAATATTCACAACAAAACTTGGCGGATTGTTGGTTAGTTTTTCAGCATATGTACAAGCTTCCTTGAATACCAACACTATCACTCTTTTTTTTTCGTCAATCGCTCTCTTAACTTCACTCGTTTTTGCAAAGAAATTCTTCTTGACACACTCTCTTTTTTCATCATCATTTGTCTCACTTTTCTCACCCTCAACACTCTTTGCTTTATTTTTACTGCTCATTTTTTTCTCTTTGCACTCATTATTTTTCCTCTCATCCTCCCAAGCTCGCCTTGAAGTGATCATTTTAATTTGGTCCTCCTGCACTTGTTGTGGGGTTAGGGAGAAAAGAACTACTTTCTTTTCATGATCTTTAAGCATATATTGATTAAGAAAGCCATCATAGATAACTTTCCTATCAAATTGCCAAGGTCTACCAAGTAGTATATGACTTACTTGCATTGGGACCACGTCACACATCACTTCGTCTTTGTACTTTCCGATGGAAAATGTGATCAAGGCCTGTTTAGTCTCCTTCACTTCGCCACATTCATTCAACCATTGAAGCTTATATGGGTGTGGATGCTTCAACGTGCGCAAATTCAGCTTCTCAATTACCTCGTTACTCACAACATTGGTACAACTCCCACCATCAATAATGAGGCTACATACTTTACCTTGCACCAAACATCGCGTATGGAAGATATTTTCTCGTTGTTGTGTGTCTTCCACCTTGGCTTGTATGTTTAAAACTTTCTTGACCACCAAGAGCTCTCCGCTTTCTGCCTCGGTTTGCTCCAAGTCCTCTTCATCATCCGAAACATCCTCCTTTTCATTTTCAGACTCTATTTCACCACTTTCATGAAGAAGCATAACTTTTTTGTTTGGGCATTGTGAAGCAATGTGCCCCACACCTAGACAACGAAAACATTTAATTTCACGAGTTCGTGTAGGGGTAGAAACGATACCTTTGCCTTTGCCCATTTCCCTACCTTTTGTGGCATCATCTTGGTTCTTTAAAGGTGTAGAAAAGGTACCTTTAGATGTCTCCCCTTTTGGCCTATGAGAATATTGAGAGTTGGACGTACTTCCCTTAGAAAAACTATTTCTTCTCCTCAATTGTCTTTCAACTTTCATGGCCGTATGAACCATCTCTTCAAGGTCTAAACAATATTGCAACTCCACGACATTAGAAATATCTTGATTCAAGCCACTCAAGAATCTTGCCATTGTTGCTTCCCTATCTTCTTCAATATTTGCTCTAATCATGGCAATCTCCATCTCTTTGTAATAATCATCCACAGACTTTGCTCCCTGATTCAAAGATTGTAATTTGCGATACAAGTCTCGAAAATAGTGAGAGGGAACAAACCTTTTACGCATAACAGCCTTCATTTCAACCCATGTAGAAATAGGCCTTTCTCCATTTCTTCTTCGGTTGGTGACTAATTGATCCCACCATACTATAGCGTAATCTGTGAATTCAATTGCTGCTACTTTCACCTTTTGATCCTCGCGATAATTATAACATGCAAAAATCAGTTCAACCTTTTTTTCCCAGTCCAAATACGCTTCTGGATCACTCTTTCCTTGAAATTGTGGAATTCTCATCTTAATGTTGTTGAGTCCTCTATTAGCACCATGGTTTCTTCTATGCCTCCTTCTTTCAGATCCTCTATCCCATTCATCATTTTGAGCGTCATCTTCATGATTTTCATCAGAAACTTGTGATGGTGGTGGAGCATGAGGTCCACGTGCCTCCAATCTATCCATTCTTTCATGGATTTGATTAAACTCGTCAGTCATTAAACGTCGCATTTCGGTCATGAGAGCTTGGACTTGAAGGTTAGGGAGGGGTTGATTATCTTCCATCTTTTAATCTGTAAAATCAAGAGTAAAATATTTCCTCTCCTCACTCCCTTACGTGTTTCACTCAAGAGATGTCACTCAACGCTCGTGTCTCACACAAAAAATAATCGGCTTTTACCCTCAAGTGTTCTCACAACTCAATGCCTTTTACCTCTCTATTCCTTGTGGAGCTCAATTGGTAAAAGAACAAATCAAATTAGAGCACAAAACTGAAAGTGTTCAAGAAAATCCTTTAGAACTTAATTTGATACCAACGAGTTTAGAACTTTTAAAGAAGATGGGATAAACAAAAAAAAATAGTAAGGTGAGGAGAAACAAAGTACTAAACAATGAGAAGAAGTTGGAACAAAAATGATATAGAAGATAAATTATTGATTTTCAAGCACACGTGTTCATATAAACTTCTTTTATTTAATTTTTTTTTTTGCAACCTTTTTCTTTAATTTTTTTTTTGCTGCACTTTTTTTATGCTTTTTTTTGTTGCACTTTTTTTATTCTTATTTCGCTCTTCTTCTTTTTTTTTGCTCTTTTTTTTTTGTTGAACAACGTGACTTTTTTTTAATATGACAAAACTAAAAAAATGTAAAAGATAAGATAAGATGATAAGAAAGACAAACACAATGATAAGATCAAAATGTAAAAACAACTTAAGAATCGAACCTTTGTAGCTCTGATACCAAATGATACGAAACGTTGACCCGCAAGTTAAATGTAACTTGGAACCTTCGTATAGGATAGGATAGGCGTCAAAGTACCCGATAATTGGGACTCCAACACGCCTAGAGCAAGTCCTTGACCCGTTAGTTATAAGAACTAAGAACCAAAGAAATACGAGAACGCCACAAGAATGTGCTCACAATCTTGATAAGTTCTTGAACTATGAACTCTCCAACAAAGAACAAAGCTCACAAAGATGAGTAAACTCTAAAGAAAGATATATATTTCTCAAGTGAATTGATTTGAAAGTACATAGGAAGCCATCTATTTATAGGCTTCAAAAACCAACTCAAAAGACACTAATTAAATTCAATGGATTAAAGAAGGGACTTTAATCCATGACTCTTGACATTTTGTCTTCAATTGGTAGATAATTCTAGAACTCTTAAACAAAAAAAACGGATTAGGCATTTCTAGGCCTTTATTGGACTCAAATAAACTTCTAATGGACTTCAAAATACATCCATTCTACCACTTGGGCTTAGTACTAGCCCATAATATCTCAAAGACCCAAGAAAATGCAACTTTTGGGCTTTTATGCTTCCATATTAGGATCCAATGTTTCAAGTCTAGTAACATGCTTCATCACTTGCGGTTGAGCATCGTCTTTGCATGCAGACTCTTGGATATCAACAACTAAGCTCGTAAAAACTTCTTTGATCTTCTTTGCTCGTCCTCTTGTCATTGGGCCTTCACGTATTTCCATGACATCTTTGGAATGGTTTGATGATCCTCCATCATAGACACTCCTGAAACTGGACAACTGCTGCTGCTCGTTCCTTGATTACTTAATTGTATGCTAGGAACGTATGATAGACACTGCTGAAACTGGAAAATTGTTGTTGCATGTTCCTTGATTACTTGGATTGCTCAGGACCGCTATGAGTGACAGATTGCATTACTTACTTGAATATGTTTCGGTACATATTGGTGATAGTTACTGACTTGTATGGAAACATCTATTGCTGCTTGTTCCATGATTACTTAATTGTATTTTAGGAACGTATGATAGACACTCCTGAAACTTGACAACTGCTGCTGCATGTTCCTTGATTACTTGCATTGCCCAGGACCCCTGTGAGTGACAGATTACATTACTTACTTGCATATGTTTCGGTACTTATTGGTGATTGATACTGACTTGTATCGAAACATCTGCTGCTGGTTGTTCCTTGATTACTTAATTGTATGCTAGGAATGTATGATAGACAGTGCTGAAACTAGACAACTGTTGGTGCATGTTCCTTGATTACTTGCATTGCTCAGGACCGCAGTGAGTGACAGTTTGCATTAATTACTTGCAAATGTTTTGTTACTTATTGGTTATTGTTACTGACTTGTATGGAAACGTCTGCTGCTGCTTGTTCCTTGATTACTTAATTGTATGCTAGGAACGTATGATAGACACTGCTGAAACAGGACAACTGTTGTTGCATGTTCCTTGATTACTTGCATTGCTCAGGACCGCTATGAGTGACAGATTGCATTACTTACTTGCATATGTTTCGGTACTTATTAGTGATTGTTACTGACTTGTATGGAAACATCTGTTGCTGCTTGTTCCATGATTACTTAATTGTATGTTAGGAACGTATGATAGACACTCCTGAAACTGGACAACTGCTGCTGCATGTTCCTTGATTACTTGCATTGCCCAGGACCGCTGTGAGTGACAGATTACATTACTTACCTGCATATGTTTCGGTACTTATTGGTGATTGTTACCGACTTGTATGAAACATCTGATGCAGTTTGTTCCTTGACTACTTAAATGTATGCTAGTAACGTATGATTGACACTGCTGTAAGTGGACAACTGTTGCTGCATGTTCCTTGTTACTTGCATTGCTCAGGACCGCTGTGAGTGACAGATTGCATTACTTACTTGCATATGTTTCGGTACTTATTGGTGATTGATACTGACTTGTATCGAAACATCTGCTGCTGGTTGTTCCTTGATTACTTAATTGTATGCTAGGAATGTATGATAGACAGTGCTGAAACTAGACAACTGTTGGTGCATGTTCCTTGATTACTTGCATTGCTCAGGACCGCAGTGAGTGACAGTTTGCATTAATTACTTGCAAATGTTTCGGTACTTATTGGTTATTGTTACTGACTTGTATGGAAGAGTCTGCTGCTGCTCGTTCCTTGATTACTTAATTGTATGCTAGGAACGTATGATAGACACTGCTGAAATTGGAAAATTGTTGTTGCATGTTCCTTGATTACTTGGATTGCTCAGGACCGCTATGAGTGACAGATTGCATTACTTACTTGCATATGTTTCGGTACATATTGGTGATAGTTACTGACTTGTATGGAAACATCTGTTGCTGCTTGTTCCATGATTACTTAATTGTATTTTAGGAACATATGATAGACACTCCTGAAACTGGACAACTGCTGCTGCATGTTCCTTGATTAGTTAATTGTATGCTAGGAACGTATGATAAACACTGCTGAAACTGGACAACTGTTGCTGCATGTTCCTTGATTCCTTGCATTGCGCAGGACCGCTATGAGTGACAGATTGCATTACTTACTTGCATATGTTTCGGTACTTATTGGTGATTGTTACTGACTTGTATGGAAACGTCTGCTGCTGCTTGTTCCTTGATTACTTAATTGTATGCTAGGAACGTATGATAGACACTGCTGAAACTGGACAACTGTTGTTGCATGTTCCTTGATTACTTGCATTGCTCAGGACCGCTATGAGTGACAGATTGCATTACTTACTTGCATATGTTTCGGTACTTATTAGTGATTGTTACTGACTTGTATGGAAACATCTGTTGCTGCTTGTTCCATGATTACTTAATTGTATGTTAGGAACGTATGATAGACACTCCTGAAACTGGACAACTGCTGCTGCATGTTCCTTGATTACTTGCATTGCCCAGGACCGCTGTGAGTGACAGATTACATTACTTACTTGCATATGTTTCGGTACTTATTGGTGATTGTTACCAACTTGTATGAAACATCTGATGCAGTTTGTTCCTTGACTACTTAATTGTATGCTAGTAACGTATGATTGACACTTGTGTAAGTTGACAACTGCTGCTGCATGTTCCTTGTTACTTGCATTGCTCAGGACCGCTGTGAGTGACAGATTGCATTACTTACTGGCATATGTTTCGGTACTTATTGGTGATTGATACTGACTTGTATCGAAAAATCTGCTGCTGGTTGTTCCTTGATTACTTAATTGTATGCTAGGAATGTATGATAGACAGTGCTGAAACTAGACAACTGTTGGTGCATGTTCCTTGATTACTTGCATTGCTCAGGACCGCAGTGAGTGACAGTTTGCATTAATTACTTGCAAATGTTTCGGTACTTATTGGTTATTGTTACTGACTTGTATGGAAACGTCTGATGCTGCTCGTTCCTTGATTACTTAATTGTATGCTAGGAACGTATGATAGACACTGCTGAAACTGGAAAATTGTTGTTGCATGTTCCTTGATTACTTGGATTGCTCAGGACCGCTATGAGTGACAGATTGCATTACTTACTTGCATATGTTACGGTACATATTGGTGATAGTTACTGACTTGTATGGAAACATCTGTTGCTGCTTGTTCCATGATTACTTAATTGTATTTTAGGAACGTATGATAGACACTCCTGAAACTGGACAACTGCTGCTGCATGTTCCTTGATTACTTGCATTGCCCAGGACCCCTGTGAGTGACAGATTACATTACTTACTTGCATATGTTTCGGTACTTATTGGTGATCGTTACCGACTTGTATGAAACATCTGATGCAGTTTGTTCCTTGACTACTTAATTGTATGCTAGTAACGTATGATTGACACTGCTGTAAGGGGACAACTGCTGCTGCATGTTCCTTGTTACTTGCATTGCTCAGGACCGCTGTGAGTGACAGATTGCATTACTTACTTGCATATGTTTCGGTACTTATTGGTGATTGATACTGACTTGTATCGAAACATCTGCTGCTGGTTGTTCCTTGATTAGTTAATTGTATGCTAGGAACGTATGATAAACACTGCTGAAACTGGACAACTGTTGCTGCATGTTCCTTGATTCCTTGCATTGCGCAGGACCGCTATGAGTGACAGATTGCATTACTTACTTGCATATGTTTCGGTACTTATTGGTGATTGTTACTGACTTGTATGGAAACGTCTGCTGCTGCTTGTTCCTTGATTACTTAATTGTATGCTAGGAACGTATGATAGACACTGCTGAAACTGGACAACTGTTGTTGCATGTTCCTTGATTACTTGCATTGCTCAGGACCGCTATGAGTGACAGATTGAATTACTTACTTGCATATGTTTCGGTACTTATTAGTGATTGTTACTGACTTGTATGGAAACATCTGTTGCTGCTTGTTCCATGATTACTTAATTGTATGTTAGGAACGTATGATAGACACTCCTGAAACTGGACAACTGCTGCTGCATGTTCCTTGATTACTTGCATTGCCCAGGACCGCTGTGAGTGACAGATTACATTACTTACTTGCATATGTTTCGGTACTTATTGGTGATTGTTACCGACTTGTATGAAACATCTGATGCAGTTTGTTCCTTGACTACTTAATTGTATGCTAGTAACGTATGATTGACACTGCTGTAAGTGGACAACTGCTGCTGCATGTTCCTTGTTACTTGCATTGCTCAGGACCGCTGTGAGTGACAGATTGCATTACTTACTTGCATATGTTTCGGTACTTATTGGTGATTGATACTGACTTGTATCGAAACATCTGCTGCTGGTTGTTCCTTGATTACTTAATTGTATGCTAGGAATGTATGATAGACAGTGCTGAAACTAGACAACTGTTGGTGCATGTTCCTTGATTACTTGCATTGCTCAGGACCGCAGTGAGTGACAGTTTGCATTAATTACTTGCAAATGTTTCGGTACTTATTGGTTATTGTTACTGACTTGTATGGAAACGTCTGCTGCTGCTCGTTCCTTGATTACTTAATTGTATGCTTGGAACGTATGATAGACACTGCTGAAACTGGAAAATTGTTGTTGCATGTTCCTTGATTACTTGGATTGCTCAGGACCGCTATGAGTGACAGATTGCATTACTTACTTGCATATGTTTCGGTACATATTGGTGATAGTTACTGACTTGTATGGAAACATCTGTTGCTGCTTGTTCCATGATTACTTAATTGTATTTTAGGAACGTATGATAGACACTCCTGAAACTGGACAACTGCTGCTGCATG
>JAANYP010004183.1:0-22875 GCA_020465985.1 Centrapalus pauciflorus
AGAAGATAAGGTGACATTTGCGACGGGAATGTTGGAAGATGGAGCTGGCCGTTGGTGGAAGTCAATTACGAATCCCATGTCTGAAGCAATGGAGAAATTCATTACTTGGGATCAATTTAAGATTCATCTGAAGGAAAAATACTGCCCCCAGGATGTTAAGCGCCAGATGGAGAAAACCCTGCTATCTTTTCAGCAAGGTACAAGATCCGTGACGGACTATGAGCTGGAATTTACCAGGCTCTCGTTATTATCTGATCACCCTGTTGATACCGACGAAAGGAGAAGGGATTTGTTTGTGGATGGTCTGGATAGAGAAATCCGGAAGTTTGTGAAGTCTGGCAGACCGAGAAGTTATATCGAAGCGGTTGAAATTGCTAGGGTAGGTGAACTTGAAATCTATCCTGAGCGAGCGTGTCCTTTTATTGCTAAATCTAGTAAGAAGGAAAAATCTGAGAAAGCTGGGAAGGAGAGAATGGAAAGGAAGAGTGAAAGTTCGAAGAAGGGAGATAAGCAGTCTTCCAAGAAAGCTAAGTCGTATGTTGTGACCTCGACACCAAAGCCTGCTTGTCCTCGCTGCAAGCAGATTCATGAAGGAAAGTGCGATCCTGCGTTCGTTAAGTGCTATTGCTGTAGGCAGAATGGTCATGATAGGTCAGAATGTCCCAGGCGCAGTGAGGCTTGCCGAAACTGCATTACGTTGGGGCACCATGCTAGAGACTGTACCCGACCTCGATTTGTTCCTCCACCTGCATCTTCACCTCAACAATCAGTCAAAGGTTCTTCTGCCCCGAGGAATCAACCGAGATCTTTCCAGATGACAGCCGAAGAGGCAAAAGAGACTGCTGACGTCGTCACGGGTACATTTCATGTTAATGATATGCCTGCCTTAATCTTATTTGACTCTGGCTCTAATCTGTCGTATGTGTCTGAAAAGTTTGCTAAACAGTTTGATTTTGCCCCTGTGATGTTACCTGCACCCTTAGACATAGAAACTGCTAGCTCGAATTTTGTGACTGTGAATAGAGTCTTTCGTTCCTGTAAGCTAGTGATTGATGACCTCTCCTCGAACGTCGACCTGATACCGATGTGGATCAGGGAATTCGATGTTATTATAGGAATGGACTGGCTTATGACGAATAATGCTGAAATCCTTTGTGCAAAAAGGATAATTAGAATTAGAACCCCCGAAGGAAGTGAACGTTATGTTTATGGCGATAGAAAGACTCGAGATTTAGGTCTCATTTCTGTAATGAAAGCCTGAAAGTGCCTAACCAAAGGTTGTGCCGCCTATTTAGCATATGCCCTAGATGATAAGGAAGTTAAAAAGACCGTGTCTGATGTACCTGTAGTTAGAGATTTCCCTGACGTGTTACCGGATGATATCTCTGGTTTGCCACCAGATCGTCAAATCGAATTCCATATTGACCTTGTACCGGGTGCTGCTCCTATCGCGAAAGCCCCTTACCGTCTTGCTCCGAATGAAATGAAGGAAATGATGAGTCAGTTGCAAGAATTATTGGAAAAAGGGTTTATTCGTCCGAGTACTTCTCCTTGGGGTGCTCCGGTTCTTTTCGTTAAGAAGAAGGATGGTACCCTTCGCATGTGTATCGATTATCGGGAGTTAAATAAGGTAACTATTAAGAACCGATACCCTCTGCCAAGAATTGACGACTTGTTTGACCAATTGCAAGGGACTAGCTACTTCTCAAAGATTGATCTCCGATCTGGATATCATCAACTCAAAGTATTTGAGTCTGACGTACCGAAGACTGCATTTCGTACTCGGTATGGCCATTTTGAATTCTTAGTAATGCCGTTCGGTCTCACAAATGCCCCGGCAGCATTTATGGACCTCATGAATAGGGTATGTAGACCAATGCTGGATAAATCAGTGATAGTCTTCATTGATGACATCTTGATTTACTCCAAGTCTGAATCTGATCATGCGATGCATTTGCGAGAATTGCTAGAATTGTTACGAAAGGAGCGACTCTATGCAAAATTCTCCAAATGTGAATTCTGGTTACGCCAGGTGCAGTTTTTAGGACATATTGTCTCCGGTGAGGAAATAGCCGTAGATCCATCAAAGGTTGATGCGGTTCAGAAGTGGGAAGCGCCGAAAAACGTATCTGAAGTTCGAAGTTTCTTGGGTTTAGCGGGCTATTACAGAAGATTCATCCGTGATTTCTCCAAGATTGCGGTGCCTTTAACCAGTCTGACGAAGAAAGAATCTAAGTTTGAATGGAATGAATCTCAAGATCGAGCCTTTGAGACTCTGAAACGTAAGCTAGTAGAAGCGCCGATTCTGGCCTTACCTGAGGGTAATTATGATTTTGTAGTCTATAGTGATGCTTCTAAGATGGGATTAGGCTGTGTGTTGATGCAAAGGGATAAAGTAATTGCCTACGCATCAAGGCAGCTAAAGGCGCATGAAAAGAATTACCCGACGCATGACTTGGAGGTTGCAGCCGTGACTTTTGCACTGAAGATTTGGCGGCATTATCTGTATGGGACTAGGTGCAAGTTATATACCGATCACAAAAGTCTGAAGTATATATTTGACCAGAAAGAGCTGAATATGCGACAAAGGCGATCTATGGAATTGATTAAAGACTATGACTGTGAAATCCTTTACCATCCAGGTAAAGCAAACATTGTAGCAGATGCCCTAAGCCGCAAAACCGGACCAGACCATTATACCCGATGTTATGCTTTGACTTCTGTTGTTTTGGAGTCTGCCTTGCCTGAGTCGATTATTGCCACTCAAACCGAAGCCATTCGGGATGAGAACTTGAAATCTGAACGTATGGTTACTTATGTGACCCAGCTGACTCTTGATAATAGCGGTCTTAGACGGTTCTTGGATAGAATATGGGTTCCCAGACTAGGAGGTATTCGGGATCAAATTCTGTCGGAAGCTCATATGTCGAAATTTTCGATACACCCTGGTTCTACTAAAATGTATCAAGATTTGAGGACGGAATATTGGTGGCCTGGAATGAAGAAGGACGTGGGGCGATATGTAGAAAATTGTATGACTTGTTTACAAGTCAAATCTGAACATCAGAAGCCGTATGGGGAACTACAACCATTGCCGATCCCGGAATGGAAGTGGGACCATATAACCATGGACTTTGTGACGAAGCTGCCCAGGACAAAGCGGAATCATGACTCTATATGGGTAATAGTGGATCGACTTACTAAGTCAGCCCATTTCCTACCCATACGTGAAGATGAACGCCTCGAAAAGTTAGCTGAATTGTATGTAAAGGAAATCATGACTAGACATGGTGTGCCATTGTCTATAGTATCGGACCGTGACAGCAGATTTACTTCTCGTTTTTGGAAGGCTTTTCAGAATGGACTAGGAACTGAACTTCAGATGAGCACCGCCTATCATCCTGAAACTGACGGGCAAAGTGAGAGGACAATTTTGACCTTAGAAGATATGTTACGTGCCTGTGTGATTGATCTCGGTGGAAGTTGGGATACTCACCTGCCGTTTGTGGAGTTTGCTTATAACAATAGTTATCACTCGACTATTGGTATGCCTCCATATCAGCTTTTGTACGGACGTCGATGCAGAACCCCAACCTGTTGGAGGGAAACAGGTGAACGGCCGATCTCTGGGCCAGCGATTCTGCAAGAAGCCCATGATCAGCTACAATTGATTCGGCAGCGGATACAGACTTCTCAAGACAGACAAAAGAAGTATCATGATAGAAGACGTAAGCCGATTGCGTTTGAAGTTGGAGATAAAGTGTTGCTGAAGGTTTCGCCAAGAAAAGGAATAGTAAGGTTCGGCAAACGGGGGAAGTTGAGCCCTCGATTTGTGGGTCCTTTTGAAATTCTCGAGCGTGTAGGATTGCAAGCCTACAGACTAAAGCTGCCTGTCGAAATGACTGGGATTCATGATGTATTCCATGTGAGTAATCTTCAAAAGTGTTTAGCTGACGCTGAAGCTGTGATTCCTTGGAAAGACGTGCAAATTGATGAGCAGATGCGATACGAAGAAGAGCCCGAGCGTATTATCGATAATAAAGTTTCGAAATTGCGCAGCAAGGAAATTCCAATGGTGTTAGTCCAATGGAAATACCATAAGGGATCTGCGCAAACTTGGGAACGAGAAGACGAGATTAGGCAAAAGTATCCGGAGTTATTCCTGTCTTAGTCGATTCCGAGGACGGAATCAATTTAACGGGGGAAGATTGTAGCAGCCCGTAATTTATTAAATACAAATTACAGCATCAGACTTTGGATAATAAGGCAATTTTATCCAAATATTAGAAATTAACTGAAAACATGAATCTTAAATAGTTAATATATTAAGTTATAATTAATTATGAAAAGTTGCCCAAAATTAGCTGAAATAAAATTAATAATTAAAATTCAGCTAAATGACAAATTAAAGACTGAAAATGACGAAACGGACTAAAATGAATAAAAATGTGACTAAAAGACAAAATATGCAAGTCAGATTGTTGGGAAATAAAGTTGGTCAATTCCGGATAATTCAGTAGAAAATCTGATTTTCTCCCTATTTTCCTATAAATAGGGCAGCCCTCCTCATTTCTTAAGTTTGGAAAATCTAGAAACTCTCTCCTTCTCTCTCTACACTCTCACCTTCTCTCTCTACACTCTCACCTTCTCTCTAGAATTCCTCCTAATCGAACCGTCGGATTCTCGTGATTCATACGCCATCGGTTAGATATCGACGAGCTCTACACGAATCTACCATTTCATGTTTGATTTCGTCCGGATTTGAGGTAAGATCGACCCCTTTTCTGCCTTTTGGTTCGGTTTTGAATGAGCATTTTCGAGTTTGCTCATTTTTCCTTCATTTGAAGCTGATTTGCCCCCGTTTAGGACCTGTTTTTGCTTGGAAATCATCCATAGTCGAAGGTTATAGCTTGGACGAAGGTTAGTAACCATTTCTCTATCATTTATGCTCATATTTAGTTGTTAGAACCTGGAAAACCGATGAACAAGATGATCAGATTCGAGAGATTCATGCTTAGACTCGAATTGTGTGTGTGTCTCGAATCTAATCACCTAGATTCGAGGGTGTGTATGTTCGAATCTATGTGTTCGAGTCTATGTAGGTTCGAATCTAGGTATGTGCTTCGAGTCTAAGTCCTGATTTCGAATCTATATGCATGTTTCGAGTCTATGGGTATGGTTTCAAGGTGATGTGAATTTCGACTCTATTAATTAGATTCGAATATAGGTAGTTTCGAATCTATCTCCTTATGTCTCGAATGTATGCATTCGAATCTAGCTATGTATGCATTCGAATCTATAGATTCGAAATAGGGTGGTTCGAATCTAACTCCCTAAATTCGAATCTGAGTTTGTTCCTAGCCATAGTTAAATTCCTAAAATCAGATTAAGGTATTAATCAACCTATTGTAATTAAAAGTATAATATGATTATGATAAAACTCACAAGTTCAAGTTGCATATCTATTTTATGCACAAATAAATTAACCGACTCTGTATTAACCTTTAGAATGTGTATGTCCTATTCACCTTGCTAAGTAATACGATTGGCTTTGTTTCAAGGCCACACATCTGTAATTAGATGAATCGTATTAATCTGATAAGAATAGACTCACCTTGGGACGATAGGAACTACCTTAGATTCGACAGCCAGAATTGACAATAAACTGAATATATAACTAGGGTTACATAGATTATGACTCAAACTTGACATTAATTTATACCAGACTTGAAACTGAACTGCAGGAACCCATCGATTTGACAGAGTAAACTGAACAGCTTAACTCGTTAAGCATTATCTGACTACGGACCACTGTGAGTGACAGATTTCATTAATTACATGCATATGTTTTGATACTTATTGGTGAATGTCATCGACTGTATGGAAACTTCCGTTTGTTGCTGCATGTTTTCTTTAATACTTTATTGTATCATAGAGGCGTACTTTTGACATTACTGAAGCTAGACACTTGAATTGCCTTGAATGCATGTTCACTTTTACATTTTATGTAAATACTTATCCTGCTTACTGCTTACTTGACTGTTTATATAATTGCCGCTGCATACTGCATCATCCGATAGGACCGAATGTGAGATCTCCATTCACAGGAGGGAATTCTGCAGATTCCTTTCCTATATGACCTGTTTCCATACACTTCCCGTAGGGCTTCGGCCTTACATAGGGGAAAACAAACTGGGTTGTCTCCCAACCTTTTTGCTGTCTCAAGACGTAGTGACTTGCCGGCAGGAGCTGATAGTATGGCATGTGTGTGGTAACTAATGGAACTCTGTTAACTCACTAAGCATTGTTAGCTTACTCTGTCATGACAACTCTTTTTCAGGAAAAGCTGATAAAGGCAAGATCATAGCAGGTAGTTCGTCCCAGGCTAAGTGAATCTGGATTTTGATGAATAGCAGACCTTTGGACTGTTGATGATGCCTATTTTGAAAAGATGTTGCGGTCTCGGGTAGCTTGTTCAGTCTTCCGCACTCTGATTGAAGATTTAGAAGCTAGTTAGACCACCATTTGATTTTAATATTGTTGTAATTAAGTATTCTTGCTGTGGGACCTGTGGTATCAAACAATTATTATTACTTAATCAAATGAAATATTATGACGTGTACTGTTTGTGGGAATTGGATGTTACAAAGTTGGTATCAGAGCAGCAGTTTAATCATCGGATTGGCCACCCGATACTTAAACTACTGGTATGGTATGGACTATGTGACTCTGAATTCCCGAACAAGTCACCGAGGCCTAGGGTAACCTAATTAGTAAAGGACTACCCACACAACTTGACCTAAGATAGGCAAATGATGACTGATAGGATGGGAGAGGGATTGACTGCTTGATACTGACTTGACTTTGACTTGATTTTGTGAGCCTGACTAACTGCCTTCATATCTATGAATTTAGATATGATTATCTGACGTAGGAATTATGACTCGAACTGTGCTTATTTGAATCAGGAAATAATAGCTATCTCCTTTATATTTTCAGCCAATGGCTGATAAGAATCCGACTGTTGCTGGTACCTCGACTGTTGGTAAAGCTGCTGATGCTGCAGCTGATCAACACAAAGAATCTGTTCATGTGGAGGACTTAGGCACTGACCCTGAAAATACTGCTAATGACTCAAGCAGTACTGCCACCCCTTTGCCTCCCCAGCAGGCTCAATTGATTGACCTCGTTCATAAGTTGAATGAGGATAACCGTAGGCAAATGCAGCTTATGATGGATAGGAACCGACTGCAGACTGATATGGCAGTTGAAGACCGATTTAGGGAGATTAAGGATTTGTTGACCAAGGGTAAAGCAGTGATGCAGACTGATGAGGAAAACCAGCGTGAAATTGACTTTAAGTGCCGTGAAGAAGAGCTTAGGTTGCGAGAACTTAAGTTGCAGGAGTTAGAACTGAAGCATAGGGAAGAAATATTAGCGAAGCCGAAGAAAGACAGGAAGAGGAAACATAGGCATGTGTCCTCTGATGAAAGTGAGACTGACTCTTCCGACCATCACGTTAAGGTGGGACGAGAGTGTACATTTCTAGACTCGAAGGCAATAGGTTCGAACCCAAAGCATAGATTCGAAGGCCCACAACAGATTTGAAGCATTTCTAGACTCGAAGGCATCCAATAGACTCGAACCTAATGCATAGATTCGAAGGCCAACAATAAATTCGAAATTTAGCATACATAGACTCGAATAGCAGCACTAGATTCGAAATACACCTATACATTCGAAGCATATCTCGAGTCTAGGGGGAAAAATAGATTCGAGGACCCTACATTCGACTCTAGGGGAAAACAGATTCGAATTCCACACACAGACTCGAGACACACACTCATTCGAGTTTGTTCTTCATGTTCAACGTTTTTTCCAGGTTTTAGCTACTAAACATGAACATAAATGACGGAAAAATAGATACTAACCTTCGTCCAAGCTATATCCTTCGACTATAGATGATTTCCAAGCAAAAACAAGTCCTAAACGAGAGCAAATCAGTTTCAAATGAAGGGAATTTGAGCAAACTCGAGTTTGCTCTTTCAAAGCCGAACCAAAAGACAGAAATAGGGCCGATCTTACCTTAAATTCGGACGAAATCAGACATGCAATGGTAGATTCGAGTAGAGCTCGACGATCTCTATCCGTTGACGTATAAATCACGAGAATCCGACGGTTCGTTTAGGAGAAATTCTAGAGAGAAGGTGAGGGTGTAGAGAGAGAGAGAGAGAATTCTAGCTTTTCCAGACTTAAGAAATGAGGAGGTGATGCTCTATTTATAGAAAATAGAGAAAAATCAGATTTTCTACTGAATTTCCGGAATCGACCAACTTTTATTTCCATCAATCTGATTTGCATTTCAGATGCAAATAATAGCAAATGAGTTCTAGATTTGCTATAATTGTCTTTTAGTCATATTTTTATTCATTTTAGTCCGTTTCGCCTATTTCAGTCTTTAATTTGTCAAGTAGCTGAATTTTAATTATCAACTTTATTTCAGCTAATTTGTGGCAACTTTTCATAATTAATTATAACTTAAAATAATTAACTATTTAAGATTCATGATTTCGGTTAATTACTAATAATTGGATAAAATTGCTTTATTATCCAAAGTCTGATGCTGTAATTTATATTTAATAAATTACGGGCTGTTACACATTGCTCAGGACCGCTGTGAGTGACAGATTGCATTACTTAATTGCATATGTTTGGGTACTTATTGGTGATTGTTACTGACTTGTATGGAAACATCTGCTGCTTGTTCCTTGATTACTTAATTGTATGCTAGGAACGTATGATAGACACTGCTGAAACTGGACAACCGTTGTTGCATGTTCCTTGATTACTTGCATTGCTCAGGACCGCTGTGAGTGACAGATTGCATTACTTACTTGCATATGTTTGGGTACTTATTGGTGATTGTTACTGACTTGCATGGAAACATCTGTTGCTGCTTGTTCCTTGATTACTTAATTGTATGCTAGGAACGTATGATAGACACTGCTGAATCTGGACAACTGTTGTTGCGTGTTCCTTGATTACTTGAATTGCTCAGGACCGCTGTGAGTGACAGATTGTATTACTTACTTGCATATGTTTCGGTACTTATATGTGATTGTTACTGACTTGTATGGAAACACCTGCTGCTCCTTGTTCCTTGATTACTTAATTATATGCTAGGAACGTATGATAGACACTGCTGAAACTGGACAACTGTTGTTGCATGTTCCTTGATTACTTGCATTGCTCAGGACCGCTGTGAGTGACAGATTGCATTACCTACTTGCATATGTTTCGGTACTTATCGGTGATTGTTACTGACTTGTATGGAAACACCTGCTGCTGCTTGTTCCTTGATTACTTAATTGTATGCTAGGAACGTATGATAGACACTGCTGACACTGGACAACTGTTGTTGCTTGTTCCTTGATTACTTGCATTGCTCAGGACCGCTGTGAGTGACAAATTGCATTACTTACTTGCATATGTTTGGGTACTTGTTGGTGATTGTTACTGACTTGTATGGAAACATCTGCTGCTGCTTGTTCCTTGATTACTTAATTGTATGCTAGGAACGTATGATAGACACTGCTGAATCTGGACAACTGTTGTTGCGTGTTCCTTGATTACTTGAATTGCTCAGGACCGCTGTGAGTGACAGATTGCATTACTTACTTGCATATGTTTGGGTACTTGTTGGTGATTGTTACTGACTTGCATGGAAACATCTGTTGCTGCTTGTTCCTTGATTACTTAATTGTATGCTAGGAATGTATGATAGACACTGCTGAATCTGGACAACTGTTGTTGCGTGTTCCTTGATTACTTGAATTGCTCAGGACCGCTGTGAGTGACAGATTGCATTACTTACTTGCATATGTTTCGGTACTTATATGTGATTGTTACTGACTTGTATGGAAACACCTGCTGCTCCTTGTTTCTTGATTACTTAATTATATGCTAGGAACGTATGATAGACACTGCTGAAACTAGACAACTGTTGTTGCATGTTCCTTGATTACTTGCATTGCTTAGGACCGCTGTGAGTGACAGATTGCATTACCTACTTGCATATGTTTCGGTACTTATCGGTGATTGTTACTGACTTGTATGGAAACACCTGCTGCTGCTTGTTCCTTGATTACTTAATTGTATGCTAGGAACGTATCATAGACACTGCTGAAACTGGACAACTGTTGTTGCTTGTTCCTTGATTACTTGCATTGCTCAGGACCGCTGTGAGTGACAGATTGCATTACTTACTTGCATATGTTTGGGTACTTGTTGGTGATTGTTACTAACTTGTATGGAAACATCTGCTGCTGCTTGTTCCTTGATTACTTAATTGTATGCTAGGAACGTATGATAGACACTGCTGAATCTGGACAACTGTTGTTGCGTGTTCCTTGATTACTTGAATTGCTCAGGACCGCCGTGAGTGACAGATTGCATTACTTACTTGCATATGTTTCGGTACTTATTGGCGATTGTTACTGACTTGTATGGAAACACCTGCTGCAGCTTGTTCCTTGATTAATTAATTGTATGCTAGAAACGTATGATAGACACTGCTGAATCTGGACAACTGTTGTTGCGTGTTCCTTGATTACTTAAATTGCGCAGGACCGCCGTGAGTGACAGATTGCATTACTTACTTGCATATGTTTCGGTACTTATTGGTGATTGTTACTGACTAGTATGGAAACACCTGCGGCAGCTTGTTCCTTGATTAATTAATTGTATGCTAGGAACGTATGATAGACACTGCTGAAACTGTACAACTGTTGTTGCATGTTCCTTGATTACTTGCATTGCTCAGGACCGCTGTGAGTGACAGATTGCATTACTTACTTGCATATGTTTCGGTACTTATATGTGATTGTTACTGACTTGTATGGAAACACCTGCTGCTCCTTGTTCCTTGATTACTTAATTATATGCTAGGAACGTATGATAGACACTGCTGAAACTGGACAACTGTTGTTGCATGTTCCTTGATTACTTGCATTGCTCAGGACCGCTGTGAGTGACAGATTGCATTACCTACTTGCGTATGTTTCGGTACTTATCGGTGATTGTTACTGACTTGTATGGAAACACCTGCTGCTGCTTGTTCCTTGATTACTTAATTGTATGCTAGGAACGTATGATAGACACTGCTGAAACTGGACAACATTTGTTGCATGTTCCTTGATTACTTGCATTGCTCAGGACCGCTGTGAGTGACAGATTGCATTACTTACTTCCATATGTTTGGGTACTTGTTGGTGATTGTTACTGACTTGTATGGAAACATCTGCTGCTGCTTGTTCCTTGATTACTTAATTGTATGCTAGGAACGTATGATAGACACTGCTGAAACTAAACAACAGTTGTTGCATGTTCCTTGATTACTTGCATTGCTCAGGACCGCTGTGAGTGACAGATTGCATTACCTACTTGCATATGTTTCGGTACTTATCGGTGATTGTTACTGACTTGTATGGAAACACCTGCTGCTGCTTGTTCCTTGATTAATTAATTGTATGCTAGGTACGTATGATAGACACTGCTGAAACTGGACAACTGTTGTTGCATGTTTCTTGATTACTTGCATTGCTCAGGACCGCTGTGAGTGACAGATTGCATTACTTACTTGCATATGTTTGGGTACTGCTTGGTGATTGTTACTGACTTGTATGGAAACATCTGCTGCTGCTTGTTCCTTGATTACTTAATTGTATGCTAGGAACGTATGATAGACACTGCTGAATCTGGACAACTGTTGTTGCGTGTTCCTTAATTACTTGAATTGCTCAGGACCGCTGTGAGTGACTGATTGCATTACTTACTTGCATATGTTTCGATACTTATATGTGATTGTTACTTACTTGCATGGAAACATCTGCTGCTATTTGTTCCATGATTACTTAATTGTATGCTAGGAACGTATTATAGACACTGCTGAATCTGGACAACTGTTGTTGCGTGTTCCTTGATTACTTGAATTGCTCAGGACCGCTGTGAGTGACAGATTGCATTACTTACTTGCATATGTTTCGGTACTTATATGTGATTGTTACTGACTTGTATGGAAACACCTGCCTTGTTCCTTGATTACTTAATTATATGCTAGGAACGTATGATAGACACGGCTGAAACTGGACAACTGTTGTTGCATGTTCCTTGATTACTTGCATTGCTCAGGACCGCTGTGAGTGACAGATTGCATTACCTACTTGCATATGTTTCGGTACTTATCGGTGATTGTTACTGACTTGTATGGAAACACCTGCTGCTGCTTGTTCCTTGATTACTTAATTGTATGCTAGGAACGTATGATAGACACTGCTGAAACTGGACAACTGTTGTTGCATGTTCCTTGATTACTTGCATTGCTCAGGACCGCTGTGAGTGACAGATTGCATTACTTAATTGCATATGTTTGGGTATTTATTGGTGATTGTTACTGACTTGTATGGAAACATCTGCTGCTTGTTCCTTGATTACTTAATTGTATGCTAGGAACGTATGATAGACACTGCTGAAACTGGACAACTGTTGTTGCATGTTCCTTGATTACTTGCATTGCTCAGGACCGCTGTGAGTGACAGATTGCATTACTTACTTGCATATGTTTGGGTACTTATTGCTGATTGTTACTGACTTGCATGGAAACATCTGCTGCTGCTTGTTCCTTGATTACTTAATTGTATGCTAGGAACGTATGATTGACACTGCTGAATCTGGACAACTGTTGTTGCGTGTTCCTTGATTACTTGAATTGCTCAGGACCGCTGTGAGTAACAGATTGCATTACTTACTTGCATATGTTTCGGTACTTATATGTTGATTGTTACTGACTGTTGAAACACCAAGCCTTGTTTCCTTGATTACTTAATCTATATGCCTAGGAACTATGATAAGACACTACTGAAACTGAGCAAACTGTTGTTGCTGTTCCCTGATTACTTGCATTGCTCAGGACCGCTGTGAGTGACAGATTGCATTATCTCTTGCATATGTTTCGGTACTTATCCGGTCGATTGTTACTGACGTTGTAATGGATAACACCTGCTGCTGCTTGTTCCTTGATTTACTTAATTGTATGCTAGGAACGTATGATAGACACTGCTGAATCTGGACAACTGTTGTTGCGTGTTCCTTGATTACTTGAATTGCTCAGGACCGCTGTGAGTTACAGATTGCATTAATTACTTACATATGTTTCGGTACTTATTGGTGATTGTTACTGACTTGTATGGAAACATCTGCTGCTGCTTGTTCCTTGATTACTTAATTATATGCTAGGAACGTATGATAGACACTGCTGAAACTGGACAACTGTTGTTGCATGTTCCTTGATTACTTGCATTGCTCAGGACCGCTGTGAGTGACAGATTGCATTACTTACTTGCATATGTTTGGGTACTTATTGGTGATTGTTACTGACTTGCATGGAAACATCTGCTGCTGCTTGTTCATTGATTACTTAATTGTATGCTAGGAACGTATGATAGACACTGCTGAATCTGGACAACTGTTGTTGCGTGTTCCTTGATTACTTGAATTGCTCAGGACCGCTGTGAGTGACAGATTGCATTACTTACTTGCATATGTTTCGGTACTTATATGTGATTGTTACTGACTTGTATGGAAACACCTGCCTTGTTCCTTGATTACTTAATTATATGCTAGGAACGTATGATAGATACTGCTGAAACTAGACAACTGTTGTTGCATGTTCCTTGATTACTTGCATTGCTCAGGACCGCTGTGAGTGACAGAATGCATTACCTGCTTGCATATGTTTCGGTACTTATCGGTGATTGTTACTGACTTGTATGGAAACACCTGCTGCTGCTTGTTCCTTGATTACTTAATTGTATGCAAGGAACGTATGATAGACACTGCTGAAACTGGACAACTGTTGTTGCATGTTCCTTGATTACTTGCATTGCTCAGGACCGCTGTGAGTGACAGATTGCATTACTTACTTGCATATGTTTGGGTACTTGTTGGTGATTGTTACTGAATTGTATGGAAACATCTGCTGCTGCTTATTCCTTGATTACTTAATTGTATGCTAGGAACGTATGATAGACACTGCTGAATCTGGATAACTGTTGTTGCGTGTTCCTTGATTACTTGAATTGCTCAGGACCGCTGTGAGTGACAGATTGCATTACTTACTTGCATATGTTTCGGTACTTATATGTGATTGTTACTGACTTGTATGGAAACACCTGCCTTGTTCCTTGATTACTTAATTATATGCTAGGAACGTATGATAGACACTGCTGAAACTGGACAACTGTTGTTGCATGTTCCTTGATTACTTGCATTGCTCAGGAACCCGCTAATGAGTGGACAGATTGCATTAACTACTTGCATAATGTTTCGGTACTTATCGTGATTGTTTTAATTTGACTTGTATGGAAACACCTGCTGCTGCTTGTTCCTTGATTACTTAATTGTATGCTAGGAACGTATGATAGACACTGCTGAAACTGGACAACTGTTGTTGCATGTGCCTTGATTACTTGCATTGCCCAGGACCGCTGTGAGTGACAGATTGCATTACTTACTTGCATATGTTTGGGTACTTGTTGGTGATTGTTACTGACTTGTATGGAAACATCTGCTGCTGCTTTGTAACATCCAAGTTTCCACAAACAGTACACGTCATAATATTTCATTTGATTAAGTAATAAATATTACTAATTGTTTGATACCACAGGTCCATCAGCATGAATACTTAATTACAACAATATATTAAAATCAAATGGTGGTCTAACTAGCTTCTAAATCTTCAATCAGAGTGCGGAAGACTGAACAAGCTACCCGAGACCGCATCATATTTTCAAAATAGGCGTCATCAAAAGTCCAAAAGTCTGCTATTCATCAAATGTCCAGAATCACTTAGCCTGGGACGAACTACCTGCTAGGGTCTTGCCTTAATCAACTTTTCCTGTAAAAGAGTTGTCATGACAGAGTAAGCTAACAATGCTTAGTGAGTTAACAGAGTTCCATTAGTTACCACACACATATAACATACTATCAGATCCTGTCGGCAATACGTCAGAGACGGCAAAAAGGTTGGGAGACAACCCAGTCGGTATTCCCATGTGTAAGGCCGAAGCCCTACGGGAAATGTATGGAAACAAGTCAAATAGGAAAGGAATCTGCAGAATTCCCTCCTGTGAATGGAGATATCACATTCGGTCCTGTCGGATAATGCAATATGCAGCGGCAAATATTTATACAGTCAAGTAAGCAATAAGCATGATACGTATTTACATAAAATGTAAAAGTGAACATGCAATCAAGGCAATTCAAGTGTCTAGCTTCAGTAATGTCAAAAGTACGTTTCTATGATACAATATAGTATTAAAGAAACATGCAGCAACAATCAGCAGTTTCCATACAGTCAATACATTCACCAATAAGTATCGAAATATATGCAAGTAATTAAGGAAATCTGTCACTCACAGTGGTCCGTAGTCAGATAATGCTTAACGAGTTAAGCTGTTCAGTTTACTCTGTCAAATCGGTGGGTTCCTGCAGTTCAGTTTCAAGTCTGGCATTTCAGTTTCAAGTCTGTGACATAATCTATATAACCCTAGTTACATAATTAGGTTATTGTCAATTCTGGTTATCGAGTCTGAGGTAGTTCCTATCGTCCCAAGGTGAGTCTATTCTTATCAGATTAATACGATTCACCTAATTACAGATGTGTGGCCTTGAAACAAAGCCAATCGTATTACTTAGCAAGTTGAACAGGTCATACACATTCTAAGGGTTCGTACAGAGTCTGATAATTCATTTGTGCATAAAATAGTTATGCAACATGAACTTGTGAGTTTTATCATAATCATATTATTCTTTTAATTACAATAGTTTGATTAATCACTTAATCTGAATTTAGGAATTTAACTTTGGCTAGGAACAAACACAGATTCGAATTAAGGAAGCTAGATTCGAGCCATGCCTAATTCGAATCTATAGATTCGAAACATACACACATAGAATCGAAGACATACATAGTTCCAAGCATTCATTCGAGACTAAGGAGATAGATTCGAACTACACATATTCGAATCTAATTAATAGAGTCGAAATTCACATCACTTTCGAGACTAAGGAATCAGATTCGAAGCTTTTAAATTCTTGAGACAGATTCGAAGCCATATAGACTCGAATCCCACACACAGACTCGAGACACACCCACATAGATTCGAACACACACACCCTCGAGTCTAGGTGATTAGATTCGAGACCCACACACAATTCGAGTCTAAGCATGAATCTCTCGAATTTGTTCATCTTGTTCATCGGTTTTCCAGGTTCTAACAACTAAATATGAGCATAAATGATAGAAAAATGGTTACTAACCTTCGTCCAAGCTATAACCTTCGACTATGGATGATTTCCAAGCAAAAACAGGTCCTAAACGGAAGCAAATCAGCTTCAAATGAAGGGAAAATGAGCAAACTCGAAATTGCTCTTTCAAAACCGAACCAAAAGACAGAAAAGGGGTCGATCTTACCTCAAATTCGGACGAAATCAAACATGTAATGGTAGATTCGTGAAGAGCTCGACGATTTCTATCCGATGGCGTATAAATCACGAGAATCCGATGAACCGATTAGAAGAAAAGCTAGAGAGAAGGTGAGGTTATAGAGAGAGAGAGAGAGAGAGAGAGAGAGAGAGAGAGAGTTCTTGTTTTCCAAACCTAAGAAATGAGGAGGGCTGCCCTATTTATAGGAAAATAGGGAGAAAATCAGATTTTCTACTGAATTATCCGGAATTGACCAACTTTATTTCCCAAACAATCCGATTTGCATATTTGTCTTTTAGTCACATTTTTATTCATTTTAGTCCGTTTCGTCATTTTCAGTCTTTAATTTGTCATTTAGCTGAATTTTAATTATTAACTTTATTTCAGCTAATTTTGGGCAACTCTTCATAATTAATTATAACTTAATATAATTAACTATTTAAGATTCATGTTTTCAGTTAATTACTAATATTTGGATAAAATTGCTTTATTATCCAAAGTCTGATGCTGTAATTTATATTTAATAAATTACGGGCTGTTACACATTGGCTGCTGCTTGTTCCTTGATTACTTATTTGTAAGTCAGGAACGTATGATAGACACTGCTGAAACTAGACAACTGCTGCTGCATGTTCCTTGATTACTTGGATTGCTCAGGACTGGTTTGAGTGACAGATTCCATTACTTACTTGCATATGTTTCAGTACTTATTGGTGATTGTTACTGACTTGAATCGAAACATCTGCTACTGCTTGTTCCTTGATTACTTAATTGTATGTTAGGAATGTATGATAGACACTGCTGAAACTGGACTACTGCTGCTGCATGTTCCTTGATTACTTGCATTGCTCAGGACCGTTGCGACAGACAGATTGCATTACTCACTTGCATATGTTTCAGTACTTATTGGTGATTGTTACTGACTTGTATGGAAACATCTGCTGATGCTTGTTCCTTGATTACTAAATTGTATGTTAGGAACGTATGATAGACACTGCTGAAACTGGACAACTGCTGTTGCATGTTCCTTGATTACTTGGATTGCTCAGGACCGCTGTGAGTGACAAATTGCATTACTAACTTGCATATGTTTCGGTACATATTGGTGATTGTTACCGACTTGTATTGACACATCTGCTGCAGCTTGTTCCTTGATTACTTAATTGTAAGTCAGGAACGTATTATAGACACTGCTGAAACAGGACAACTGCTGCTGCATGTTCCTTGATTACTTGCATTGCTCAGGACCGCTGTGTAACAGCCCGTAATTTATTAAATATAAATTAATGCAGCAGACTTTGGATAATAAAGCAATTTTAATCCAAATATTAGTAATTAACCGAAAATATGAATCTGTAATAATTAATTATATTAAGTTATAATTAATTATGAAAAATTGCCCAAAATTAGCTGAAATAAAGTTAATAATTAAAATTCAGCTACTTGACAAATTAAAGACTGAAAATGACGAAACGGACTAAAATGAATAAAAATATGACTAAAAGACAATTATAGCAAATCTTGAACTCCTTTGCTATTATTTGCATCTGAAATGCAAATCAGATTGATGGAAATAAAAGTTGGTCGATTCCGGAAATTCAGTAGAAAATCTGATTTTTCTCTATTTTCTATAAATAGAGCATCACCTCCTCATTTCCTTGGTTTGGAAAACTAGAACTCTCTCTCTCTCTCTCTACAACCTCACCTTCTCTCTAGAATTTCTCCCAAACGATCCGTCGGATTCTCGTGATTTATACGCCATCGGTTAGAGATCGTCGAGCTCTACACGAATCTATCATTGCATGTTAGATTTCGTTCGGATTTAAGGTAAAATCGACCATTTTTCTGACTTTTATTTCGGTTTTTGTTGAGCAAATTCGAGTTTGCTCATATCCCCTTCATTTGAAGCTGATTTGCTCTCGTTTAGGACATGTTTTTGCTTGGAAATCATCTATAGTCGAAGGATATAGCTTGGACGAAGGTTAGTGACTATTTTTCCCTCATTTACGTTCATATTTAGTTGATAAAACCTGGAAAATCGATGAACAAGTAGAACAAATTCGAGACATTCATGTATAGACTCGAGGGTGTTGAATTCGAATCTGATAGCTAGACTCGAATGATTGCTGTTTCGATTCTATCTTCTAGACTCGAAGGATGAGGGTCTCGAATCTAACCCCCCTAGATTCGAATGAATGGCCTTCGAATCTATCTCCCTTTGACTTGAGTTGGTTGTTTTCGAATTTGATTGTATAGACTCGAATGAAGTAGTTCGAATCTATAATTAATTTCGAATCTATGTGTCTTCAAATCTATGTGTCTTTGAATCTATATGCCTTCGAATCTATGTAGTATTCGAATCTATTCCCTTAGATTCAAATTGAAATTGTTCGAATCTGTGTCCCTTAATTTGAATCTGATTTTGTTCCTAGCCAAAGTTAAATTCCTAAATCAGATTAAGTTATTAAACAACCTAATGAAATTGAAAGTATCGTTTAATTATGATAAAAATCATAAGTTTCAAGATGCATATCTATTATATGCACAAATAAATTAACAGACTCTGTACGAACCCTTTGAATGTGTATGTCCTGTTTCACCTTGCTAAGTAATACGTTTGGCTTTGTTACAAGGCCATATAAACATATATGTAATTAGATGAATCGTATTAATCTGATAAGAATAGACTCACCTTGGGACGATAGGAACTACCTCAGACTCGACAGTAAGAAATGACAATAACCTGGGTGTGTAACTAGGGTTATATAGATTATGTTACAGACTTGACATTAATATGCCAGACTTGAAACTGAACTGCAGGAACCCGCCGATGTGACAGAGTAAACTGAACAGCTTAATTCGTTAAGCTTTATCTGACTACGGACTACTGTGAGTGACAGATTTCATTAATTACTTGCATATGTTTCGATACTTATTGGTGAATGTCATCGACTGTATGGAAACTTCCGTTTGTTGCAGCATGTTTCTTTAATACTTTATTGTATCATAGAAACGTACTTTTGACATTACTGAAGCTAGACACTTGAATTACCTTGATTGCATGTTCACTTTTACATTTTATGTAAATACTTATCATGTTTACTGCTTACTTGACTGTTTATATATTTGCCGCTGCATACTGCATTATCCGATAGGACCGAATGTGAGATCTCCATTCACAGGAGGGAATTCTGCAGATTCCTTTCCTATATGACTTGTTTCCATACACTTCCCGTAGGGCTTCGGCCTTACATAGGGGAATACAAACTGGGTTGTCTCCCAACCTTTTTGCTGTCTCAGGACGTAGTGACTTGCCGGCAGGAGCTGATAGTATGTTATATATGTGTGGTAACTAATGGAACTCTGTTAACTCACTAAGCAATGTTAGCTTACTCTGTCATGACAACTCTTTTTCAGGAAAAGCTGATAAGGGCAACACCATAGCAGGTAGTTCGTCCCAGGCTAAGTGATTCTGGACATTTGATGAATAGCAGACTTTTGGACTTTTGCTGATGCCTATTTTGAAAAGATGATGTGGTCTCGGGTAGCTTGTTCAGTCTTCCGCACTCTGATTGAAGATTTAGAAGCTAGTTTAGACCACCATTTGATCTTAATATATTTTTGTAATTAAGTATTCAGGCAGATGGACCTGTGGTATCAAACAATTAGTAATATTTATTATTGAATGAAATGAAATATTATGACGTGTACTGTTTGTGGTAACTTGGATGTTACAAAGTTGGTATCAGAGCAGCAGTTTAATCATCGGATTGGCCACCCGATACTTAAACTACTGGTATGGTATGGACTATGTGACTCTGAATTCCCGAACAAGTCACCGAGGCCTAGGGTAACTTAATTAGTAAAGGACTACCCACACAACTTGACCTAAGATAGGCAAATGATGACTGATAGGATGGGGGAGGGATTGACTGCTTGATACCGACTTGACCTTGTGCCAGCCTGACTGACTGCCTTCATATCTATGAAATTTAGATGTGATTATCTGACATAGGAATTATGACTCGAATCGTGCTTATTTGAATTAGGAAATAATAGTTATTTCCTTTATATTTTCAGCCAATGGCTGATAAGAATCCAAATGTTGCTGGTACCTCGACTGTTGGTAAAGCTGCTGATGCTGCAGCTGATCAACACAAAGAATCTGTTCATGTAGAGGATTTAGGCACTGACCCTGAAAATACTGCTAATGACTCAAGCAGTACTGCCACGCTTGTGCCTCCCCAGCAGGCTCAATTATTTGATCTCATTCACAAGCTGAATTAGGATAATCGTAGGCAAATACAGCTTATGATGGATAGGAATCGACTGCAGACTGATATGTCGGTTGAGGACCGATTTAAGGAAATTAAGGACTTGCTGACTAAGGGTAAAGCGGTTGTGCAAACTGACAAAGAAATCCAGCGTGAAATTGACATTAAGCGCCGTGAAGAAGAACTTAGGTTGCGAGAACTTAAGTTACGGGAGTTAGAATTGAAGTATAGAGAAGAGATGTTAGCAAAGCCCAAGAAGGATCGAAAAAGGAAACTTAGGCATGATCCCTCTGATGGACGACGAAGGGATCTTTTTGTGAATTCTGGCAGACCGAGAAGTGATATGGAAGTAGTTGAAGTTGCTAAGGTAGGGGAACTTGAAATCTATCCGGAGCGAGCGACTCTTTTTATTGACAAGTCTAGCAAGAAAGAAAAATCTGAGAAATCGGAAAAGGAGAGTGAAAGTTTAAGGCAGGGAGATAAGCAGTCTTTTAAAAAGGCTAAATCTTATGCTGTGACCGCTACGCCAAGGTCTGCTTGTCCTCGCTGCAAGCAGATTCATGAAGGAAAATGTGATCCTGAGTTCGTGAGGTGCTACTGTTGTAGGCAGAAAGGTCATGACAGGTCGGAATGTCCCAAGCGCAATGAGGCTTGCCGTAACTGCATCACGTTGGGGCACCATGCTAAAGACTGTACTCGGCCCCGATTTGTTCCTCCGCCTGCATTTTCGCCCCGGCAATCAGTCAAAGGTTCTTCTGCCCCGAGGAATCAACCAAGATCTTTCCAAATGACAGCCGAAGAGGCAAAAGAGACTGCTGACGTCGTCATGGGTACATTTCTTGTTAACTCTATGCCTGCCTTAATCTTATTTGACTCTGGTTCTAATCTGTCATATGTGTCTGAAAAGTCTGCTAAACAGTTTGATTTTGCCCCTGTTATGTTACCTGCACCCTTAGACATAGAAACTGCTAGCTCGAATTTTGTGACTGTGAATAGAGTCTTTCGTTCCTGTAAGCTAGTGATTCATAATCTCTCCTCGGACGTTGACCTGATACCGATGTGGACTAGAGAATTCGATGTTATTATAGGAATGGACTGGCTCATGACGAACAATGCTGAAATCCTTTGTGCCAAAAGGATAATTAGAATTAGAACCCCCGAAGGAAGTGAACGTTATGTTTATGACGATAGAAAGACTCGAGATTTAGGTCTCATTTCGTGCTCGTTACGGCCATTTTGAGTTTCTAGCAATACCGTTCGGTCTCACCAATGCCCCGTATGAATAGAGTATGTAGGCCAATGCTGGACAAATCAGTGATAGTCTTTATTGATGACATTTAGATTTACTTCTCGTTTTTGGAAGGCTTTTCAGAATGGACTAGGTACTGAACTTAAGATGAGCACCGCTTATCATCCTGAAACAGACGGGCAAAGTGAAAGAACGATTTTGACCTTAGAAGATATGTTACGTGCCTGTGTGATTGATCTCGGTGGAAGTTGGGATACTCACCTGCCGTTTGTGGAGTTTGCTTATAACAACAGTTATCACTCGACTATTGGTATGCCTCCCTATCAGCTTTTGTACGGACGTCGATGCCGAACTCCAACCTGTTGGAGGGAAACAGGTGAACGCCCGATCTCTGGACCAGCGATTTTGCAAGAAGCCCACGACCAACTACAGTTGATTCGACAACGGATTCAGACCTCTCAGGATAGACAAAAGAAGTATCACGATAGAAGACGTAAACCAATTGCGTTTGAAATTGGAGATAAAGTGTTGCTGAAGGTCTCGCCAAGAAAAGGAATAGTAAGGTTCGGCAAACGGGGGAAGTTGAGCCCTCGATTTGTGGGTCCTTTTGAAATTCTCGAGCGTATAGGATTGCAAGCCTACAGATTAAAGCTGCCTGCCGAAATGACTGGGATTCATGATGTATTCCACGTGAGTAATCTGCGAAAGTGTTTAGTTGATGCTGAAGCTGCGATTCCATGGAAAGACGTGCAAATTGACGAGCAGTTGCGATACGAAGAAGAGCCCGAGCGTATAATCGATCATAAGGT
>JAANYP010004184.1:0-42685 GCA_020465985.1 Centrapalus pauciflorus
AATTCGGATTAGGTACATTGGTCCGAAGTTCGGTTGTGCATTTCGGTTCTGATTGGTCCGGATCCGGATGATCCGAATCCGGATGGTCCGAATCCTAATAATGATTTTTATATTTTAATTAAATAAATGATTATATGCATATACTTATGATATATATATATATATATATATATATATATATATATATATAAAGCCTCTGGGAATTTAATGAAACAAAGAATATAAATAAATGAAAGATTGATAAGATTATCAGTTATCAGAATCAGATAGAATTAAAGATTTTAAAGAATAAAAGATAATGAAATTGACATGATATTATCATGATAATTCTGGACAGGTTCAGTGAAATTCTGAACATTTAGACAAAAGAGTTAAAAGATTTAAAGCGGGTCAAATACTTGAATTGACAGAACATATTGACAAAGATAAAAATCCTGAGATAACTCAGGTGGCAAATTTTACATCTGTTTGATAAAGACCCAGATCTGTGAGTTATAGATATTCAGATTTAACATGCATGAATTTCCGGTTGAGACATATTGTTGATGCTAGTTTGATTGACATTCATATTATCAGCTGGATTGTGACCTGTGCACACCATGGTTGGGTGTTGCCCAGTGGATCATGATAGCTATTTGACTTATCATTTCATATGATATTGCGTTTACTGTTCATTTCAGATATTGCTTTAAGATTTCTGCTATCATGACATTGAATACATATGCTTCATCATTTGCATTTAACTTGAGATATTGATTCTGCTCGATTAGCCCTATTGGTCTATTGTCCTAGACTTGGCTATTTCACCAGTTCTAATGAACTTGGTAATGACCTCCGATGTTCCGCCATATTGACTTACTGGTAGCTAGCCCAGTATGTGGCTGATCCCCACGATTTAAGCGTGAGTGTGGCCTGAACATCATCCGACTCTATGATTTCTATGTCTCAATCATGAGGGCTGTAGCGGCAGCCAAGACATATCACGCTAGACTAATGATCCGCTTTACATTGCATGTTGATTTGAAAATCTATTTACTCACTAAGCATTGCTTACAGTTCCTACTTGACCTTTTACATGAAAAGATAAAGGAAAGTCACCTGCTGGACCTAGCTCTTAGGTCTATTAAAGATCAAGACATAAGTTTCTATAGACCACTACACAACAAAACCTTTCGGTACTGATTGGGAGACAACAAATGTTGTGGTTTTGAGTAGATTTGATATTATTCTATGATGTAATGATTAGATTAGATGTTACCCTTTTATAACTTTAATTTGAAATATGTAATCAATGTTTAACTAAATTCCTAATCTGTATGTACATGTAATTTATAATTCCGCAATTAATTACTCTATCTTAGTATGATTGATATCGTATTGCATGATGTGGGACCTAGACTCGTGACTACCGCCCGCAAGGGGTGGTCTTCACAGGATGGTATCAGAGCCCATAGTTTGAGTGAATCAAGTATTACGTGAGTATACTTGGTCTCAAACTGAAGCAATACATATGTAACAATCATTTAGGTGGTTTGAACTGAGGATGTACGGACTATTAGGATGGGAAAAAGGGAACATAGATCTATGTCTATAAACTGATAGTTGAATGATTTTAATTTTCAGCTAAGATGTCAGGATCAGGATCAGGTGACATACCAAATATGACCCCACAACAAATGTTCGAAATGATGCAACAACTTTTAGCCCAACATTCTGAACAACAAAATAATACAATGCAAGAACAGTTTCAGGCCAGAGATGAGGCCGAAGCTAAAAGACGGGAAGATAAAAAGAATAAGCGAAAAGAAAAGCAAGTCCAGACTAATGAATCTGATTCGGATAACACAAATCCTGAAACCCAAATTGCTCAGCCAAAAGGCTGCAAGTTTAAAGATTTCAAAGCTAGCGGTGCTTTGAATTTTGAAGGAATCGTTAATCCAATTCAGGCGATGGGTTGGATCAGCCATATTAAAGAAATCTTCAGGATTTCTGATTGTTTAGACTCCAAGAAAGTAAGTTACGCGTCTGCTTTATTCGTCGGTGCTGCTCGTGCATGGTGGAAGACTCAAAGAAGCATTTATGGCGAGGAAGTAATACAGACTTTAGAATGGAACCAGTTCCTTGACATGTTCAACGCCAAGTATTGTCCTATTGATCAACGAGACAAGATGGAAGTTCAACTGATGCAGCTGACTCAAGGAACCAAGACTGTTGACGAATATGAACATGAATTCTCCCGACTCTGTGGCTACTCCTCGTATCAAGTAGCTACCGAGGAGAGAAAGATGAATAGATTTCGCGTAGGACTCAACCCTAGATATCGACATCCGATGAGCGCGATCAAATACAAAAGTTACTTGGAAATGGTGGAAGCAGCCAGACAGATCGAGAGAGGATATCTAGAGTATGGTGATCAGCTTTACGCTCCAACGACTAACCCGACGAATCCATCTCCTCCGAAGAAACAAAGATTTGGCAGATTTTTCAAGACAAGTAAATCACAACCCCAGCAATCCCAACAGTATAGTTCACATTCGAAAGCCCAAGCGTATTCACTAACGAACGAGCCGCGATTCTTCAAGAGATGCAGAAAATCACACATGGGATTGTGCAACCCAGAGGATGTTACTTGTTTTGCGTGCAACATGATCGGTCACAGCAGTGAAGAATGCCCACAACAGGGACGTGGATGTGCAAAATGCAGAAAAAGAGGACACTTTATGTATCAATGTCGAAGCGGGCAACGATTTCAATCACAGTCGTCGGCTGGAGGGTCTACAGTGAAAAGTTCTACTGCAACTCCGACGACAAGGACACGTGCGTTTCAGATAACGGCCGAAGAAGCAAAGGAAACCCCTGATGTAGTTACGGGTATGTTTTTACTTAACTCCATTCCTGCCCGAGTATTATTTGATTCCGGCGCGAGTCGTTCCTTCATATCGTCTTCTTTTGCATCAAGATTATCTAAATCCCCATCAAAGCTTCCTGTTGTAATTGATATCGAGACAGCCAGTAACCACTATGTTACGGCTGATTCTGTCTACCAAAACTGCACTCTGCTCCTAAATAATATCGTATTCAACCTCGACCTTATCCCTGTTCCGCTGAAAGAGTTCGATGTCATCATTGGCATGGACTGGCTAATGAATAACGAGGCTACGATCGTCTGCAATCGGCGAATCATCAGAATCAAGTCCTCAGACGGCCGAGTATTGGAGATCAAAGGAGAGAAAAGAAAAGGTGCTCACTGCTTTATTTCTGTAGAGAAAGCTCACAAATGTTTGTCTAAGGGTCACGAATCTTATCTGTGTTACGTCTCTTCCGAATCAAACTCTGAAAAGAAATCTCTATCTGATATCCCGATCGTCTATGAGTTCCCAGACGTCTTTCCTGATGATATTTCCGGAGTACCATCGAAACGTCAAGTCGAGTTCGGCATTGACTTAGTTCCTGGTGCGGCTCCCATTGCAAAAGCTCCTTACAGACTTGCACCTGCAGAAATGCAGGAAATGTCAAAACAGTTGCAAGAGCTGTTAGAAAAGGGGTTTATCCAACCGAGTTCATCTCCGTGGGGTGCACCTGTCTTATTTGTCAAAAAGAAAGACGGAACTTTCCGTATGTGCATCGACTACCGCGAGTTGAACAAAGTTACTATAAAGAATAAATATCCTCTGCCCAGGATCGATGATCTGTTTGATCAGCTTCAAGGAGCCAGCTACTTTTCGAAAATCGATCTTCGTTCTGGGTATCATCAATTAAGAGTCAGAGATGAGGATGTTCCCAAGACAGCCTTCCGAACAAGATACGGTCATTACAAATTTCTTGTAATGCCGTTTGGCTTGACAAATGCACCAGCGGCATTCATGGATCTCATGAATCGCGTGTGCAGACCAATGTTGAAATCAGTTATTGTGTTCATAGATGATATTCTGATTTACTCCAAAACAGAGGCTGATCATGCTACTCATTTACGTCAACTGCTAGCGTTATTGAGAAAAGAAAGACTCTACGCGAAATTTTCTAAGTGCGAATTCTGGCTCAGACAGGTATAACTTTACTTTGTCTTGAGCTCTTCATTAAACATTTCTTATTTCAAACAAAACTTGACATTCTGCTTTGATTCTTATAGATTCAGTTCCTTGGCCATGTTGTTTCTGGCGAAGGGATTTCCGTCGATCCTTCTAAAGTCGATGCCGTTCAAAAATGGCAAACGCCTCGCAATGCCTCCGAAATAAGAAGTTTCCTTGGATTGGCCGGTTATTATCGGCGATTCATAAAGGACTTCTCGAAGATTGTTGTGCCACTTACGATGCTAACACGAAAGAATACTCCTTTCGTTTGGACCGATAAACAGCAAGAGCATTTGACATTCTGAAACAAAAGCTTATTCAAGCGCCGATCCTAGCCTTACCAGAAGGCAATGATGATTTTGTCGTTTACAGCGACGCATCTGGTACTGGCTTAGGATGTGTTCTCATGCAAAGGGGAAAAGTAATTGCCTACGCTTCAAGGCAATTAAAAGATTACGAGAAAAGTGCACCAACTCATGATCTTGAGTTGGCTGCCGTTACCTTTGCTCTGAAAATCTGGCGGCTTTATCTTTATGGGACTCGGTGTCAGCTCTACACCGACCATAAAAGTCTCAAACATCTTTTCACTCAAAAGGATCTAAATATGAAACAGCGTCGGTCCTTGGAACTTATTAAGGACTATGATTGCGAGATCCTATATCATCCCTACAAAGCTAATGTTGTCGCGGATGCTTTGAGTAGGAAAGTCTATCCGGAAAAGTGCTGCTATGCCCTGACTCCTGTAGTATTTTCTTCTGATCTTATTGAAGACATCAGAATTGCTCAAGCTGAAGCACTGAAAGAAGAGAATATTGATTCTGAAAATCTTAAAGGGCAGTTACAATTCCTATCTATGAATCATTTGGGACTTCATTGTCTCAAGGGAAACCGAATCTGGATTCCTAAGTATGGTTCTATTCGCAACACTCTTCTATCTGAAGCCCATCAGTCCAAGTTATCTGTTCATCCTGGCAGCTCAAAGATGTACTTTGATCTGAAAGCTGACTACTGGTGGCCAGGAATGAAAAAAGACATCGGTCAATGTGTTGAAAGCTGCATAGTATGTCAAATGGTTAAGGCAGAACATCAGAAACCCTTCGGGGATATGCAACCACTGCCAGTTCCTGAATGGAAGTGGGAGCATATAACAATGGACTTCATCATGAAGTTGCCGAAAACCAAAAGACAACACGACTCCATCTGGGTAGTCGTGGACCGATTAAAGAAGTCAGCTCACTTCATACCGATGAAAGAGACGTATTTCTCTTGATAGATTGGTACAGATATACATCATAGAAGTAATTTCTCGACATGGTGTGCCCAAATCAATCGTCTCTGATCGTGATAGTCGTTTCACTTCGAGATTCTGGAAAGCACTGCAAGAAGGGATGGGTACTCGGATTTCTATGAGTACTGCTTATCATCCAAGTGCAGATGGTCAAAGTGAGCGTACTATCCTTACTCTAGAAGATATGCTTCATGCTTGCATTCTTGATCTGGGTGGTAACTGGGATGACCACTTGCCTCTGGTCGAATTCTCGTATAATAACAGTTATCATTCTATGATCAAGATGGCTCCTTTTGAATCTTTGTACGTAAGAAAATGTGGAACTCCCACTTGTTGGCGTGAAACAGGTGAATCGCCAATAGCGGGTCCTGCCCTTCTACAGTTGACTCATGAAAAGATTCAACTTGTCAGAAGGAATATCCTTGAAACTCAAAGCATGCAGAAGTCATATTATGATAGTCGACACAGATCTATCAGCTTTGCGGTTAACGATTGGGTGTTGCTGAAAGTATCTCCAATGAAGAATGTGGTAAGATTCATAAAAAGAAATAAGCTAGCTCCGAGATTCATCGGTCCGTTCAAGATTGTCGAAAAGATAGGAAATCAATCTTATCGACTTGAACTTCCAGCGGACCTATCTGGAATACATCCTGTATTCCATGTCAGTCATCTGAGAAAGAGTTTAGCAGACGAAAAAGAAGTTCAAATACCACACGTTAACTTGCAGATTGATGAAAAGCTTAGAGTGGTTGAAGAGCCAGAATGTATTCTGGACTCGAAGACCAAGATGCTTAGAAATAAAGACATACAGATGGTGCTCGTCCAGTGGAAACACCACAAAGGTTCGCATCAGTCTTAGGAATCGAGAGATGTTATGAAAGCTACATAACCAAGTCTGTTCGAACATAGCTAACTTCGGGGACGAAGTTTGTGCATGGTGGAGCCCATTCTGTAACAACCTAACTTTTAGCCGATCATGTAATGCTTAATTTTGAGATAATAATATAATTTTGTTATATTATTTATGTTGCAAATAATAATTAAGAATGAAAATTTATTAAGTAAATATGATTTTAAATTATATTTATGATATAATTAAAATGAGTAAAATAAAAGAGATATAAGATACAAAAGTTTAGTGGGTTAGCTACATAAAAGATAAATGAGATATATTTAAACTCAAATTAATGGTCATTATAACCATTTAAAGACTTCACTCATTCTCTCTCTAATCTCTCTCTATCTCACGGCTTATTCAAGAAATCATCACAATTGTTCATTCAAATGTCAATTAAAGGAAGAATCAATAGAAGAAGGTGTTACAATAAGCATCAAACATCATCAATCTACAAGAATTTGAGGTAAATTTACTTAAACTTCGATATTTAGATTGTTTGGTTCAGTTTTGTGTAAAAACCGAAACCAAGGTTAAAAAATGTGGAGATTATATGTTGCATGTGTATATAATTGGTAGATTAATATGTAATGAAGTATATAAAAGTGAAAGAAACGAAAATTTATGGTTAGATCATCCAAAATTATGAAGAAATCGGAATTTTATAAAACAAAGTGTTGTTGACAAAAATAAAGGAATTTGGATGATCTTGATTAATTTATAATGTTATTGATAGGAAAAATAGTATAAAATCAACCCAAATATGATAATGTACCAGTATATTAAGTTGCATGTGATTAAAATGAAGTTTTGGTCAATTTTATGAATAATCCGAATGAAATAAATGAAGAACACCAAGAACAAATTCTGGAAAATTATGAAGTTAGGGATCCGAATTCGATTGAACCCGAATTCGGATGAGAGGATTATTTCGGATGCCCTATTTCGGATCCTTATCATTCGGATGAAATGTCCAATTCGGATGGTGCCCATTTCGGTTATGATCCTAATTCGGACTTATGCTCAATTCGGATGTGTCCAGTTCCGATCCCAGAATTCGGATTAGGTACATTGGTCCGAAGTCCAGTTGTGCATTTCGGTTCTGATTGATCCGGATCCGG
The DNA here is from genome assembly GCA_020465985.1 of Centrapalus pauciflorus. Taxonomy (NCBI): domain Eukaryota; kingdom Viridiplantae; phylum Streptophyta; class Magnoliopsida; order Asterales; family Asteraceae; genus Centrapalus; species Centrapalus pauciflorus. The sequence continues at coordinate 7,375 of JAANYP010004184.1, forward strand.
ATGATCCGAATCCTAATATCGATTTTTATATTTTAATTAAATAAATGATTATATGCATATACTTATGATATATATATATATATATATATATATATATATATATATATGTATATATATGTATATATATATATATATATATATATATATGTATATAGAAAGCTCTGAGAATTAATGATAACAAAGAATATTAAATAAATGAAAGATTGATAAGATTATCAGTTATCAGATTCAGATAGAAGTTAAAGATTTTAAAAGAATAAAAGATGATGAAAATTGAGATAATATATTCATGATAATTCTGGACAGGTTCAGTGAAATTCGACATTGAGACAAAAGAGTGGGTAAAAGATTTAAAGCGGGTTAAGACTTAAATTGGACAGAACAGATTGACAAAGATAACAAATCCTGAGATAAACTCAGGGGTAGATTTTACATCTGTTGAAAAGACCCAGATCTGTGAGTTATAGATATTCAGATTTAACATTGGCTTGAATTCTATGGTTGAGGACATATTGTTGAATGCTAGTTTGATTGACTATTCATATTATCAGCTGGATTGTGACCTGTGCACACCATGGGTTGGTGATTGCCTAGTGGATCATGATAGCTATTTGACTTATCATTTCATATGAATTGCCTTTTACTGTTAATTCAGATATTTGCTTTAAGATTTCTGCTATCATGACATTGAATACATATGCTTCATCATTTGCATTTAACTTGAGATAATTGATTCAACTCGATTAGCCCTTATTGGTCTATTGTCCTAGACTTGGCTATTTCACCAGTTCTAGATGGGAACTGGTAATGACCTCCGATGTTGCCGCCATATTGACTTACTGGTAAGCTAGCCCAGTATGTGGTGATCCACACGATTGTAAGCGTGAGTGTTGGCCTGAACAATCATTCCGACTCTATGACTTCTATGTCTCAATCATGAGGGCTGTAGCGGCAGCCAAGACATATCACGCTAGACTGATGATCCGCTTGACATTGCATGTTTAATTTGAAAATCTATAAACTCACTAAGCTTTGCTTACAGTTGCTACATAATATTTTTACAGGTAAAGATAAAAGAAAGTCACCTGCTGGACCTAGCTCTTAGGTCTATTAAAGATCAAGACTGAAGTTTCTATAGACCATTACACAACAAAACCTTTCGGTACTGATTGGGAGACAGCAAATGTTGTGGTTTTGGGTAGATTTGATATTATTCTATGATGTAATGATTAGATTAGATGGTACCCTTTTATAACTTTAATTTGAAATATGTAATCAATGTGTAACTAAATTTCCTAATCTGTTTGGACATGTAATTTTAAATTCCGCCAATTAATTACCCTATCTTAGTATGATTGATATCGTACTGCTATGGGACCTAGGACTCGTGAGCTACCGGCCCCGCAAGGGGTTGGTCTTCACAATATTAAAAAACACCATATGTTTAATCCTTTGTTTTGCATTATTTTTAGATGTCAACCCAATACCATGCAAACGGTAACCGTCCTGAAACCTCCCAAAAACCTAGAATGAGAACCCACGACCCTAGGGATGTCCGTTTTGAAAAACCACTTAGTGTGGAATTCCCTGAAATTCCACCAAACACTAACAATGGTAAACCCCCTAGGTTTCTCATAGAGCGTAGCATAAAAGAGAGTGATTTTGATAATTTTGAAATTTTGGAATGTTTTGAGAGGCTAGAATGGGCTAAAGCCATACAATGGGAACTTCCATATATGCACACTAGTTTAATCCAACAGTGGTTCGCTACTATTCGGAAAACATAAGAAGAAGAGGAACATGACTTTGAGCTCACGGGATTAGTACAAAACAAGAAAGTGTCAGTATCTAGGAAAATCCATTGAGAGGAATTTGGTATAGACGCAGATATTCCAAGGCCTAGGAAATTTTGGTCATCTTTAGATCTTCAGGGGGTAGAGCGAGGCAAATTGGTGGATGTTCTAAGAAATGGGATGGGATGTTAGCCACGGTATTTGGAATATCAATAGAGGAGGCGAGAGAGTATGTTCATTATAATAGAGGTGATTTATGCCCACTAGCTAAAGTGCTGTGGAAGTTTGTTACACTCAACCTACTTCCTAGGAGTTAAGACACCACTGTTCTTAGATCCCAAGAGATACTGTTAGTACACACATAGGAAACAGATAGGTGTTAATCTCTAGAGAAAAATTATATGAAGAATTTTTAATTGACACCAAAACACCTCGTCCAATGGAATTCTGGACACTGTCTAATACCCAGGGGGATAGAATGCGTACATTTAACAAATGGACTAGTCAATGGGATCAAATGATAGCAACCGTTTTTGGTATTTCAATTAGAGCTGCCCAGACCTATATCGCCTTCAACAGAGGTGATTTATGCTCTTTAGCCAAAGTTATGTGGAAGTTTGTTATCTTTAACATACATTCGCGTCATCAAGACACCACATATGTGAAACTACAAGAGATTCTAGTAGTACACGCATTAATGACTGGACACCCGACAATATCTTTAGGGTACATTATCATGCAAAATTTTTGGGAATGCCATGTCTTAGGCCAAGGATAAGTTACCCCCATTGTAGGATGTTAACCGAATTATTCGTGATAGAAAAGACTGTGTCTGAGGACTTGCCCATACAGATCCTTAACCCAAATACCTTATGGTTTACAAGATTTACGATGGTAGGGCTAGTTTTTGAATGTATCGAGAGGGGTTACCAAATTCATTGTCCAAAGACCACTAAAGTAACCCAAATCCCATTCACCGCACCCGACAACCCTGAAGGACAAAACAACAGAGAGAATAAAAGATCATGGGAAAAAGTAACAATCGAAGACTTGATGAAATCTCAAATCAACATTCTGAAGGACGTCATGGGCATCATACTAAATTCAAACAAAGAATTGGTGAAGAATATTGAAAAGTTGCAAGAGGAGCAAAACAAGCATGCGAAGCTGTTCCAAAGTCACTCGAACTGGCTCACCAACCTTCAGATCACTGTCGGAGAGTTGGAAGAAACCGTCACATCTCAGACCGAATGATGCATTTTATAATTATTTGAATATTTGTTTTAATTACATGTGCTAAAACATAAAGTATGGTTTGTATTTTATTTTTCTCTGATGTGGTGGTTTGGTTTGTTTGGTTTGTTTATTATGTTATTTGGATTGTAGTAGTACTTTATTTTTATTTCAATTTTAAAGTGTGATGTTTATTTAAGTTATAAAAGTTGAATTTTATTTGTTTTATTATTTGTTTAATTTTAATTATTTTGAATAAAGATTTTGTACCGATCTATCATTCTATGTTCTTAACCGATAAATTCATCTTGATGTGACGAGGACGTCACAAAAGTCTAAGTTGGGGAGGGTAGGTTATAATGATAAACTTAATTAATTGATTTAGCCCTAAAAAAAAAATTTTAGGCTACATTTGATATCAAAAATTAGAAAGATTTACAGCCCCGCGTACCAAAATAGTAAAAAAATGAAAATTTAGCAGAGTTAGGCGCAGGGGGGGCAGGCCTGCACTGGCCCTTCGCCCCATCGATTTAAAATTCAGTTTTGAGCCCCAATTCACCATTTTCACAACCCTAGAACAAGAAACCATGGTTGGGTGTGCGACTCTCTCCAAAAACATCATTTTTGTGACCAAAATTTGAAAATTTAAGCTTCAAAACACCTACATTTTCACAAATATCAAAGATCTAGGCTAGAAATCACCTGATTGTGGGTAGTTCATCCAATTTGAAGATTTTTGGGTAGAGAAAGTGTGGAAGAAAAAAGCTAGATTTGTATCAAGTAAAGCTTCCAATCACCAAGGTTAGTGTTTTTATTGAGTTACTGCAACTTATTTCATACTTTTTGAGCAAAAAATGAAATCTTGAGCTTCATGGTCATCCATGGAGTTTTCATGGTGATTTTGACTTTTTAGAGTCAAAGTATGTAAAATTGCATGATTTTGATGATAACCTTGATGTATGTTTCATGAGATATGTGTTTATGCATTAAGTTTGCTAATTTGTCATGATTAATATGTGGAAATTAATTTGAAGTTATAAAGTTGGTTGCCTAAATGTGCATATATTGTTAAAATTATGAAACTTAGGTGGCTAGCTTAAAAATAAAATTTATGTGCTAAATGTTTTTATTAAAATATGATAAATGTTTAGTGTCTAAAATAACGGCAAATTATAGACTATATACATAGGATGCAAAATGTGAGCGTAAAAGAGTGTATGTATATATGTATATATATATATATATATATATATATATATATATATATATATATATATATATATATATATATATATGTATATATATATATATATATATATATAGTGCATCTTTCTAAGTGAGCGTAATTGTGAAAATTGCAATTATAGGTAACATTATTTAATTTATCTCATACATATTACGGTTGGCTGGCATAAATTGTAGATTGCAAGGAGAACGAGACCACGAACCCAAAATGATGATATCCCAATAGATTGGTCTCCAAACCTCCTTTTACCCCAACACCCCGAACACATTAGAACACATTTGTTTTTATATAGGAAATATTCAAATAAAGTGTTGACTGAAAAGAGGGTTAAGAGGAGTGATTTTGAGGATTACGGGATCCCATATTTTTTTTTTTGACTATTTGGGATGGGAAGGTGTTTTCAGTTGGGTGGTAATTATATTTATCAATCTGATGTAGTCAAGTGGATGTCTACCCTACGAAGGGAGATAGGTCGTTCAACGAACGACTTTAGATTGATAGGCACTGTCCATGGTAGAACGTGGCGATGGATGCACAAATCCTTCACCAGTTATTTAATTTAGATACTGGGGTAGGCTACGAAGGGTCTGACCAGCAAGACCAGCAAGGGTACGAGTATATGAATGAGGCATAATTGGCCTTCACTTATATGACTTGGTGAGGGGAGTGGACGGAGCAGGTTAATAGTGTCTTTATCCCATCCATTTTGGAGTCCGAGTCGTCCACTTCCTACAGCCGAAAGGCTTTATCTCAGAGGTGTAAGGTGCTTCACAAGATTCTTGTGAATAAAATCTTATCTCGTGAGAGTGAGCTGACCAAAGTCAGGCATAGGGATATCACTGTCCTTCACGCCCTTCTTAAGGGTAGGCCCAGACTGTCCTTTGCATGGACAATTATGAATGACGTATGGGCCATGTACGACATGAAAGAGAGGACGATCATCCCCCATGCTTGGTTGATCTCCAAGTTCCTTGAAAGGATGGGTTCACTTTCGCCTGATTCCCTGCTATCGCCCATTTCGGCGACGTTCATTACGGCTGCCATGTTCCCTACCTTGATTTTTAGTGAAGTTGACGATGGGTTCGAGATATTCGACAAAGAGACAAATAAGTCGTATATCGAGGACTACACCGAGGATGAGGGGAGAGAGAGAGAGAGGAGAAGGTAGCCAATGAGGCGGAAGTTCGGCATTCTGAGCCGAACCTAGGTGCGTCTACCTCGCAAAGTCGAGGTAATGACAATTTTGATTTTGACCGCATGATGAGGCGGATTGAAGATATAGTCGTGGGTCAGGGTGAGTTCCGAGAGGATGTGACCCAGAGGCTAGACGAGATGAATGGGCGTATGACCCATATTTATGATAGGGTCGATCACTTAGTGGGTCGGGTAGATCAGTTACAGGATGGGCAGAGAGCCCTGGCATACCAATATGCCTACTACCAGCACCATGACTGGGCATACTAGGAGAGAGTTCGACACCACGAGGACTCCATGGCCGGTATGCCATATCAGTCTTATGAGGATTACATGATGCCCGACTACCAGGCCTATAACCTTGCCGTGGATACTTATCAGCGCTATCCGGCGCATGGCAGGCATGACCTCCTAGACCCGATGCCTCCTCATTTGGTTCCGCCGATTGCACAGTTCACCCATGGCCAGAACCCGTATACTGACTTCTTCAACAGCGTCTTCGGTCCTCCTCCGTCGCCTCCTTCATTTGAATGATCGGGTACTATCTTTCCTTATTCCTTACTTTTCTGTACTTTGTTTTATTTTAGTTTGTTTTGCATTTAATTTCTTTATCATAATTTCATTTTAAGTTCTTAGCCGAGTCCTATTTAGAATTTATAATGTTTATAGAGTCTTTCATTTATTCCCCAATTGAGTCTTGTTTTCCGATCAGGCTGTGGAATATGATGATACCTAGAAAATACATGTGCGAGAGAATTGGCTAGTGTTGACAGGATATTTTATAATTAAGAAAAAGAGTCATAGTAATAATTACAATTTTTTCCATGTAAAATGAATTCAAGTACGTTAATATATTTGGGCTTAAATAAAAGTAATGTGTCAAAAGATTTTGGAAACCCATGCAATAAGGGGGAGAACTTGATCATGTTTTAGCCTTAAAAGTAATTTAACTTTAGTCTAAATGGTTCGGGAAATTAAGTCTGTAGGGGTACCACTCATGCCTAATCCCCTAAAACCATTTGGTTTGGGAGTGGTTGACCGAAATCTCGTTACATGGATCATCTAGCTAATATAGTGAAAAGAAAATAGATAGAAACATCGTATTAAAAAAATTTGTTGTAAACATGCAAAGAGGAAAAAGATGGTCGGAAGACCCACATGTTTTAAGTATTGTAACTTTGAGCTAAATGGGTATTTTCAAAAGTGATATACATTATATAAATTATAAGAGAAGTATATTTTTACTGAAAACGTCTTCAAATTACATGTTAAGAAATTTTATGGCATTTGTACGAAGGCTAGCTTGACATAAAATTCCTAGACTCACTGCCAATTCTCGCTCCTTACTTAGTTATTCTGATTCCAAAAGCTTGTTCGGGGACGACCAAGAGTTAAGTTGGGGAGATTTGATAAGTCTATAATTTATATGGTTTCTGAGCCATATTATGATCATTTTAAGCACCGATACTTCTTAAAATCCATATTATTACTCCAAGTTTGTATTTCAGGGCCAAGATGATAAAAAGAAGCAATCTGAGAGAATTCAGAGTAAATCGGACTGAGGGGGCGCAGGCTTGCGCTACCCTGCGCTCCACACAGCGCCCAAACTGTCCAGATACGTTCCAGCACACGCCAGCTAAACCCTAGCGCATCCGGGCACAGGCCTGTGCTGGTGCGGCACCAAAACGCGTTTTTCAACCCTGGAAATCATAATCTCGATTCCTTATAAATAGGATTGAAGGGGCTGCTTTGGAGAAGAGTCCCGACGTGTGTGCAAGTGTGCCGAAGCTCTGCCGGAGTGGATCTGCGATACGAGAACGAAGACGGTGGTTCGCAAGCTACCCAATGGCTAAGATCTGTGATTGTGACGAGCATACGATGAGCGGCTAATCCTGTTAGCCATCTTCGGAGGATCTACAACTAAGTTTACTTTTCTTTAATTTCTTATGTTTTGATGTATTCGTATTGAGCTAGATCTATTATGTGTATGCAAATGATAAACATTTGGCTATGATTAAGATTATGTGTTGCGATTGGAAAAAGCAAGATAGTTTATAGTGGTGTTATTATTCGTGCCGAGTCCATTAGCTTAGGAATTAAGATGAGTATTAATGTTGCATACGCTCTGCCGAGAGTTATTGGTTAAAATACATTTGATTAATTTAGTCGCGCAATTGATTATGTCTATGTGAACGTTGCATGAAAATATAGTGAGTAATACTTATGTCGTGGTGATCCCGTGAATGGTGATTCGTCTCTTGATTGTTTATCTTCTTCGTTAGTCACTTCGTTCTTAATTTTAGTTAGAAGCAATAGCAAATCATTACTCTAAACAACTCATTCAAATCCACAATTTCACAATTTAAATGCTTTCAAAAAACTTAACTTATGACGCTTATAACCTAATTCTAATTACGACCACACTCCCTGTGGATTCGACCCTTACTTCTCTAGCTAATTAGTGGATTTAAGGATTAAATCGACGGGTCACAATGACGGCCCGTCAATCATCTTGAGGAGGAGGGGTTGGAAAGGAAGTCTTGAACGAATCAAAAAAATCCTTTAAGCTATGCAGAAACAGAGTCTGATATGATGGATGCTAAGGAGGTCATGGAATTTTCCAAAGAACCAACTTTGTTGGTCAGCAATGAGAGCTGATCCTTCAAAGGAAAATCTTTGGGGGATGGAGGAGTATGTGTGAATTTTTTGGATTGGGTTGATGGTGAAGAATGAGAATGGGATGATGATGAGGAGGGTGTTTGAGGATTTGTGGGGGAAGGTAGTGATACTTTAGATAGAAGTTCCCTAGCCTGGGCATAGGTGAGCTGGCCCAGCTTGGAAGTGTCAATAGATCCTCCAGCAGTGGCTATATCTTCATCATGAGGAGAGGTGGTAGGAGTTGGTGGACTTTCAGATGCTGCTTGTGTTGCAACACCTTCATCAAGACCTGGGATGATTCCCTCAGCAGTACCTTGGTTTATAGGTACCTCTTCATGGGGAGAGGGGATGTGCATTTCAACATCAGCTGTGGTAAAACCTGCTGATGGAGTTTGCACTTGGGGGGCAGCCTCACCAGAGGGATGGTCCATTCTCTTTGGTTCATCAGCTTGGGGAGATGGTCCATCAACATGTGTTGGGTGTACATCAGCTGCATCACCAGGAGCAAAAGTTTGAGGTTGATCTGTTGGATGGTCAGTTACAGCAGCTTTGGCACCTCGTGCAGACTCAGATGGTGTAGGAGAAGTATGAGGTGTAGACTGTGTGGACTCAGTGTGGAGTGGAGTGGGCTCCTGTCTTTCAGTACCCACAGCCTGTTGGGAGGCTGGGATAGTTGATGTGGTAGTCTTCTTATGTACAACTGATTCCTGTTGGGAGGAACCAGAGGGTCTAGGCTGACTCTGGGTTGACTCAGATTGGAGTGAAGCCTGCTCCATGGGTGCTCATCCTTCTCCCAAAATAGGATAGGCAGCAGGGGTTGCTTCTTTTTTAACTTACTCCTGTTGAGAGGGGTCAGAGGGGCTAGTTTGGGTGGATGGCTTCTTCCTAGCTAAGGATTTTCTCCTTGAATATTGAGACATTGTGGGGGAATGAGGAGAAGTAGCAGAAAGTTGTGTATGGACTGGTGATGAGACTGGGTCAGAAACAGGGGGGGTTAACCTGTTCCATGGTCTCAGGTGCCATAGAGGCACCGGCCACGAAGGCTTCAGGTTCAATATATGAACCAGGGTGAGAAGTCTGCTCCCCCTCAGCCACTGAGGCTGATGGGGCAGACTTTCACTTGATTGTTTTAGCCTTCGTTAGGACAGACTCAGCTTCAGTCGATTCCAGGCCTCTCTTTACAATTTTAGCCCTGGATTTGGTTTTTACTTTGGGAGCAACCACTGGATCCACCCTCACAGCAGAGCGTCCTTCCACCAAACCAAGCAACCTCCTCATTGGTGTAGAGAGAGGAGGTTCATTTGGAAGAACTGCAGTGTAAAAAACTCTATTCCCAATTACTGGAAATGCAGCAGTAAGTCATAGGGGCTGAGAGTTGTAGAGTTGCACAGCACAAACATGTATGAATATGAAGCTCAGAAACCTTGGATATCTGACAGCAGTTGGGCGTGTTTCCTGCTATACCAGGTTCCTCAAATTCACAAAAATCCACCGAGCCATGTTCAGTGTAGTCCCATCCACAATCTCTAGGACTATTAGGATTTCATCTCGGCTAAGCTGGTCAAAAGAACCAAGTTTGTTGCTGAAGCACATCACCACTGAGGCAAATAGGAAGCTGTAGGTTGGTGATAGATCCCTTCTGAACAGAGTGGCTTCAACCTTGGGTTCTACTACACCACAGAAGCGTAGCAGATTTCCCATCTGATCATTCTCAGGCAGTGGCTGGTCATATGTTTCAGCCACAGGAAGATGAAGGACTTCCCTGAGAAGAGCAGTAGTTATCTCAATGGTCTGAGTCCCATTAAGAATGGTTCCCCTGATGTTTTTTGTTGCTGGATCATTAGCACAAGTGTACTAAAACTCATACACCATCTCCTGGTACAGGTTACCAGGAGATGCAGTCACAGCATAGTGTAGGGGATGAACTTTCAGAAACTCCACCATGTTTTCATAAGCTTTACCCACGTATTTTTTGGGAATGGTTAGATTTGCAATATAGTTTGTGGGTTTTAGGGTCAGCATCGTTGTAACAGAGAGATGTTTCTCAACATCCTTACCAATGAACACTGGAAGCAAAGGGTTGTTTTGGTGAGCCATTTGAGAGTAGTGGTATGGAGAGTACTGGACACTTAGTCGATTTAGGGTTCTTTAGGTAGTTATGGAAGCAGTAGAGGAAGAAGAAGATGAAACAGTAGAGGAGGTATTTATAGGAATCGAATGTGAGTGGGTAGGAGAGAGAAAGGTTTGGGCGGTTGATTTGAAATGTTCTTTAACGGAAAACAGAACGGTTTGCCATATCAGAACGGTTGTCAGACCACTTGAACCTTTTTAGTCACTTTCTGGATGTGATCCCAGATAAAATGATGTCTCACTTCTATATGCTTTGTTCTGGAATGGAATACTGGATTATTGGAGATAGCTATGACACTAGTATTATCACACAGAATAGGAGTCTTCCTATACATAAGCCCATAGTCTTCAAGCTGATGTTGCATCCATAAAATCTTCCCACAACAACATCCTGCAGCAATATGCTCAGCTTCAGCAGTAGAAGTAGAAACTAAGTACCGCTTATTGCTACACCAACTGATCAACTTTCCACCAAGGAGTTAATGTCCACCTATTGTGCTTTTCCTGTCTAGCCTGCAGCCTGCAAAATCAGAATCTGAATAACCTGTTAGCTCAAGACTTGAGTCTTTGGGATTCCAAAGACCAAACCTGTTGTACCCTTAAGGTATCTGAAGATTCTTTTTACCGCAGCTAAATGTGATTCCTTAGGATCTGCTTGAAACCTAGCACATGAACAGGTAGCAAACATAATAGCTGGTCTACTAGCAGTTAAATATAGCAAGCTCCCAAATCATGCCTCTGTAAGCTATTACTGAAACAACTTTTCCACTGACATCAGCATCCAACTTTACATTGGTTGCCATTGGGGTTTTGATAGGAGAACTTTGATCAAATTTAAACTTTTTCAAAAGATCTAAAGTGTACTTTCTTTAATTTATTAAAATTCCATTTGAGGTTTGTTTAACCTATAGTCCTAGAAAGAAAGTAAGTTCACCCATCATACTCATTTCATATTTTAATTTCATGAGTAGTGAAAAATTCTTGCATAACTACTCATTAGTGGAACCAAATATAATGTCATCCATATAAATTTGAACAAGCATAATATCAGACTTCACTTTCTTTATGAACAATGTGGTATCCACTTTACCTCTAGAATAACCATTGCTCATAAGGAAATCAGAAAGAGTATCATACCAGGCTCTAGGGGCTTGTTTTAGACCATAGAGGGCTTTGTCCAACTTATAGACAAAACCTGGGTGATGTTCATTTTCAAAACCTGGAGACTGCTTGACATACACTTCTTCTTGCAGCTTCCCATTCAAAAATGCACTCTTCACATCCATTTGAAATACCTTTATACTCTTGTGAGCATAATAGGCTAGAAACAAATGAATTGCTTCTAACCTGGCCAGTGGAGCAAATGTTTCATCTTAGTCAATGCCTTCTTCCTGTCTATAGCCTTGAGCAACCAGTCTTGCCTTATTTCTAATAACATGACCTTGCTCATCCATTTTGTTTCTGAAAACCCATTTAGTGCCAATTATAGTTTTACCTTTAGGAGCACGGACCAACTTCCATACCTTGTTTCTCTTAAACTGATTGAGCTCTTCTTGCATGGCAGTGATCCAATTGACATCTTTTTGTGCTTCATCCACTTTCTTAGGCTCCATCATGGACACAAAGCTAGAAAACGTACAAAAGTTTCTTAAGCTGTCTCATCTTGTTTGTACCCCTTTGTTGATGTCATCAATTATTTGATTATTGGGGTGACACCTGATCCACTTAGAATCATGCCTCATTGAAGATTCTATTGCACTATTTTCATCTTCAACAGGTCCTATGGAACAGCTTTCAAGATTTTCAGACACACAGTTATCATGAGCCTGTTCACTTGTTGAACATGACTCTCCATTGTTGAACATATTAGTAGAGGATCCAGGAAAATCAGCATTGATTGGTTTAGAACATGGTGTATTAATTATGTCAGTACACTTATTCACACAGGGTGTATCAACATAGTCATCATCATGTCCATTGTGGTTAACAGGTTCCACTCTGGGTGTAGTGGAAGCTTTTGAGTCCTTTTCTTCATTGAAGGAGTGCATGAGATCATCAAAGTTGCACTCTCCTGAAACTGATTTAGGAACAGCTTTGGTGGAAGCACTCCTAGACTCTTCAAAGGTGACATTGATAGATTTATCTATCACCTTTCTTTTGTAGTTGTATACTCTGTAGGCTTTAAAGATAGCAGAATATCCAACAAACACACCTTCATCAGCTTTGGGTTCAAATTTTTCCAGCTGGTCCCTCTGATTCAGAATGAAGCAGGGACATCCAAACACATGGAAATAGCTAATATTTGGCTTTCTCCCTTTGATTAACTCATAGGGAGTCTTTTTGAACCTTTTCACCACCAAGGATCTGTTTTGGGTGAAGTAGGCAGTGTTGACAGCTTCAGCCCAAAATGATGAAGGTCAACCTCATTCACACATCATGGTTTTAGCAGTTTCAATGAGATTCCTCTTTCTCCTTTCAGCAACTCCATTTTGTTGTGGAGTTCTTACAGCTTGAAAGTTTTGTGAGATCCCTCTTTCTTCACAGAAGTCCTCAAGGGTACTGTTTCTGAATTCAGTACCATGATCAATTCTAAGCTGCTTGACTTGAGCAGAGTTCTGCATCTCCATCTTTTTTATAAATCCAATAATTACTCTAGCAGCCTCTCCTTTGCTCTTCAGAAAGATCACCCATGTAAACCTGGAGAACTCATCAACCATTACTAGAGTTTATTTTCTACCTCCAAGACTTGGAACATTGACTGGTCCAAACAAGTCCATGTAGATTAAGAACAGATGAGTATCAATAGAGAAATTATGCTTAGATTTAAAAGATGCTTTTCTCTGCTTGCCTTTCTCACAAGCAGTGCAGAATTTATCCTTAACAAAGATTATAGAAGGCAAACATGTTACCAACTCTTTCTTACAGAGTTTGTTGATAATCTTGAAGTTCAGGTGTGATAGCCTTTTGTGCCATAACCAGCTAAGGTTTGCATTGCTTCTGAAGATAAAGCAGGTTTCAGTTGTGGAATCAGCAGATTTCATGTCCACAACATATACACATTTCTTCCTTTGTGCACACACCACAACTTTGCCTTGGGAATCCAATATGTAACCCAGGTGCTCATCAAAGTTAACCTTGTAGCCAACATCACATGGTTGACTTTTGCTTACAAGATTATGTTTCAGCCCAGACACATAGGCTACTCTTTTGAATACAGTAACACCAGCTTGAAGGGTTCCATATCCTTCTGTGGATCCCTGGACATTGTCAACAAAGGTGACTTTTTCCAGTTTCCAATATAGAAGATCCACCTTTTGCAGTCCACTATCATGACTCAAGGATGTTCCACACATGAGAAGACTGTCGAGGAGGAGAAAGTTGATACATCTCCAGTCTGTATCATGAACCACTCTAAACAGGTACAACGTTCTTCATCTTCATCTGATTTATTTGATATACAATCCTTATCTGATTTTAAATCTACTGATGAATTTGATGAACTTCATGCACAAGAACATGAATTAAAGAATAAATTGTACTGCTGAAAAAGAACAATCCGCTGTGTATAAAAAGAAATGGCTAAACAACCATGAGGTGATAAAGAAGATGTTAATTGAAAAGGTAGATGTTGAGGATAGGAATAAATACCTTGAATCTTGTATGGATAAACTCACTGATGAAAAGAACTCGTTAAAATCAGAAATATCTGTTCTTTCAAAACGCTTAGAGTCTGTAAGCATGGAAAACATAGACAGTTTGGAAAAATACAAAATGATAGAAGAAGAAACAATAGGTTTGTACTCTCGCATAAAGACCCTAGATGATGAATTTCTAAAACGGGGTCAAACTGAACAAACTATTCATTTAAACCAACCCAAAGAGACTAGGTTTTATCATTCCAAACAAGGAATTGGTTTTAAAAATCCTAAGTACTTGGAAAAGGTTTAACAAGTTTTACCTATTTTTTATGACATGAGATATATGGGTGTTGGGTTGAAATCATTCGTTTATCAATCATTGAAAGAAATTTTAACCGAAGAGGATGAGAAACGAAATGAAAACAAAGAAAAAGAAACGCCTTTAAAATATGATGATCTAAACGAGAGTTATCCTATAGAGTACCAACTCTAGAGGAGGACTTCTTGTCTAACTATTCAGAGGCTGAAATGAACGCAGAACCTGTCAAACCAATCCCTCATCTTTACATTCCTACAAATGTTTTTCAACATAAAATCAAAGTTTTTGTAAGGGAATTAAAGACAACTCGAAAGAAAGCTCTTGATTATCAAGAAGCCCTTCTCAAGAGTGAGGAAAATTAGGCAAATCAAAGTTTTCAACAAAATGTAGTAGTAACCATCTACAAAGAAAAATTTGACATGGTTTCAGAAAGTTTAATTTCTTATTTAAAAGAACCACAAGTTTCTCATCCTACCAAAGTCTCTCTTACATCCTCTGAAAAAGGTATAGTTAAGATTGAAGTTCCTTCTGGCATTTTTAAAGGTTAGTGTTCAAAATCTTCAAAAGCTGAGGTTTCCAAGAAGACTCAGAGTCAATCCAAGTCTTCGAAGAAACCCACTCACCAAGGAAATTTCTCCAAGTCTAAGTCTTCCAAACATATAGACTCTCATTGTTTTGCACCTACAGATCATGCCAAGAAGATTCCTAAAATAAAACCTCTTGATTTTCAAAGTTTTTTTTTGAAAAAGGCAGTCATGCCTGAATCTTTTGTGAAAATCGATAGTAATGTAAGTGTGCCTGTAAAGGATGTTGCTAGTAATCCTTTAAAATACTCTTTTTGAAATCTGTTTCAATTATGTCCAAAAAGTTTTCGGCGTGTCGTTCCTGAAATGACTAAGTTTGTACCTTATCCTGAAAAACGGAAACGCTGCCAATCTATGAAAACAAAAGTGCATGCCTCATCACCACCTGAGAAATTGGAAAAACCATCGCTAAAGGCTAAGCCTAAGGAATTTCCAAAGTCACCCAAGCCAAAGGTTGTTCCATTACCTAAGGCTGTTTCAAAATCAGCTGGACGCATATACAAATGGGTGCCAAAATATGACACCCTAGCCACAACAACCACCATTAACGAGACACCCAGGATTAATCACCAATACATCAATTACATAATGATCTGATTACTTAATTAAAGTGCGGAAGCAATTAAAGTACAAAATAAAGTATTACAACAATTCCATATCACTCTACGGTACTACAAAGGTTACATGTCTATATCTAAAAACTTCCATTACATTACATTATCCCAAATTTATTACAACAATAATCTCAACAATTAAGTTACCAAATAAGCAACTGAGTCTTCAATTCACGTCAAACAACAACCTAGCTAGATGGTCCCGCAGCTGATTTTCCTTTTCCTGTAAAAATTACAACAACTAAAACGTAAGCGAATGCTTAGTGAATACATAGATTGCGCACATTATAAATATTTATGAAGCCCAAGAGTAACCCCGACGACAAACGTCGTATACTCTCTTCGTACACCAAGTACGGATCAGAGCCGCAGCCCCTTCGAGCCCAAAGCTCGGCATTTACACATACCATCTGAGACAAACGAACGATCGGAGATGACATACTGCCTACCGGACCTGGAGGGATCAGCTCCAGCGTCATATAGCACAGTAACATCAGAGTTAACGATGCGACCCACCGGTTCATCGCTAGATGCACAACAATCGAACGGACATGCAACAAGTAAGAATGTGCATCTAAATCTACGCAAGTTAGTAGAATTCCAACCAAACAAATGAAACAACAGGTCTCAGCAGGCAAAGCTTAACATAAATCAGATATAATCATGCGAAATCTACTGTACTCACAGTGGGTGCGTAAATAAACTTTAATCAATCTTATTTCTCTTCGGGCTTTCAACCGGATCCACAAAGTACCCCACTGTGGGTTAAACAACACCACAAGGGACCTGTACGTCAGTTGTAACAACATATCGTGTCAATATCTTGTTTAATTTCATAAACAATAATTTATAGATTTTTGCAATATCTGATCCCCATTTCGGATCCATGTCCGAATTCGGATCCCACCCGAATTCGGACCCCAATTCGGTCCCCATGTTAAGTTCGGACAATGCCAATTTCGGACCCCATTAGGTCCCAATTCGGACAATTGCAAATTTCGGACCCCATCCGAATTCGGACCAATCCGGATCCCAACACTTAGAAATTATTTCTGTTTTTGTACTTCCCAAATTCGGATTTCGTCCTAAGTTCGAGGCCACCCGAATTCGGACCAGATCCGAGTTCATCTCGGATCCGAATTCGGACCCCTTCGAATTTGTGCAGTTTCGAATATTTTCCAGATTTTAATCCAAGTCATTTTTGCACTTACTCAGTACGTGAAATAACTTACACCAACTAAAATATACTTGTTTTCAACCATTTTAACACTATTATTAACATGCTTTCATACCAATTTACATCCTTTTTGACCATTTTTATTCATCCATTCGAACACACACTAAAAACACACACAAATCTCTAGAAATCATACTTATAGTTCGAATCAGGAGCTGAAATTCAATATATAGCATCTCATATACTAGATTTAAACGAATCTTCAACTATATAACACATGCATCCATAATTGTAACTCCAAAAATCAAATTAGGTTCATATAAAAACCGAACCAAATGTTCCCAAATTCGGTATTTAAATGATTTCTTACCTCAAATCCTTGATTGCAGTGTTAATGAATCCTTCTTTGCAACTTGATTCCAAATTTTCAACTTCCAATATCAAATTTTGATGATCTTCGATTATCTTTAGAGAGAGAGAGAGCCGAAAGAGAGAAAGAGTGTTTAGTGAGAGAGAGTGTTTTCATGGAATGAAAGGCAATTTAACCTTTTATTCCATTCATTTCTCATCTTTCTTCCTTTTTCACATTTAACCCCTTCACTTATCCGGTTCCATAAAATACTGATTTTTATAAAATAAAAGAATTCTATCTTTTATTTATTATCCTTAATAATTATTTTCACTTAATAATTAAAAACTCTAAATTTCCATATCATACAACCAACTTTCAGATATCCAAGTACATAAACATTTTTAATAATTTAACTTAATACAAAAGTTAAATCTAACTATCCCAATTACAATAAATTAAATCTGAGGATGTTACAACATGGGCTCCACCACGCTCAACTTCGTCCTCGAAGTTACTCGGATTCGAACAATCTCGGATACTTCTTCAACATCTCTGCCTTTGTTTCCCAAGTATGATTCGCTCCCTTATGATGCTTCCAACGTACAAGCACCATTTCTATCTCTTTGCTCCTTAATTTCTTCACTTTTGTGTCTAACACACACTCCGGTTCTTCAACATACCGGAGCCTTTCATCAATCTGCAACTCAGCGTAGTCAGCCCAATCTTCGTTTTCTGTTGTGAACGACTTTCTAAGGTTCCCCACATGGAACACCGGGTGTATGCCCGACATTTCTTCAGGCAACTCTAAGCGATAAGACTGATTTCCTATTTTCTCGGTAATTCTGAATGGCCCAACAAATCTCGGAGCCAACTTGCCTCTCTTCACGAAACGAGTAACACCTCTCATAGGTGATACTTTCAAGTAAACCCAGTCATTCACTTCAAAGCTGATGGGTTTGTGCCTTCTGTCGTAGTAACTTTTCTGACGATCCTGGGCCGCTTTCATATTCTGTCTTACTAGCTGAATCTTCTCATTCGTTTCCTGTAATAATGCCGGCCCAGCAATCGGCGTCTCTCCGGTTTCCTTCCAACACGTAGGAGTCCTACACCTTCTCCCATATAAAGCCTCAAATGGTGCCTTCTTTATCGTTGCATGATAGCTATTATTGTATGAAAATTCTATCAACGGCAAATGGTCGTCCCAATTGCCACCGAGATCCAATATGCAAGATCTCATCATATCCTCCAAAGTAAGGATGGTTCGTTCACTCTGACCATCGGTTTGTGGGCGATAAGCCGTACTCATAGCAATCCTCGTTCCCAACCCCTCTTGCAATGCCGACAAAAAGTTTGAGGTAAACCGGCTATCACGGTCAGATACAATAGACTTCGGTACTCCATGTCTAGAAACAATTTCATCCATGTAAATTTGAGCCAATCTCTCAAGTGAGTAATTTTCTCTAATCGGTATAAAATGAGCCGACTTAGTCAATCTATCAACTATTACCCACACAGCATCATGTTGGAGCCTAGTCTTCGGCAGTTTTGTAACGAAATCCATAGTAATGTGCTCCCACTTCCATTCCGGAATGGGAAGCGGCTGCAAACTACCATATGGTTGCTGGTGTTCGGCTTTCACTAACCGACAAGTTCGGCATCTCTCCACATACTGACCTATGTCTTTCTTTAGTCCGGGCCACCAAAAGTCTGCTTTTAGGTCATTGTACATCTTGGTGCTCCCGGGATGTACAAAATACTTTGATTGATGCGCTTCTTCGATGATCACATTTCGCATCCCACCAAACTTCGGCACCCAGATTCTCCCATATATACCTTTCAAACCCGACTCACTTGTTTCCATATTCTTAATTTGCGCCCTTATATCCTCATCACCAACATTCTCGTCTTTCAAGGCTTCCTCCTGTGCGGCCTTGACATCATCTATAATTGTGGATGTCAACATAGTAGATGTCAACATGTAACAGCAATCTTTAGCATATGCTTTGCGACTCAAAGCATCAGCCACCACGTTAGCTTTTCCGGGGTGATAAAGGATTTCGCAATCATAATCCTTTATAAGTTCCATCGATCTACGCTGTCTCATGTTAAGCTCTTTCTGACTAAAGATGTATTTCAAACTCTTATGGTCCGTGTAGAGTTGACACTTAGTCCCATATAAATAATGCCTCCATAATTTCAATGCAAACGTAACAGCTGTTAACTCAAGATCATGAGTTGAGTAGTTCTTCTCATGTTGCTTAAGCTGTCTTGAAGCATATGCTATAACCTTCCCACGCTGCATCAGTACAACGCCTAACCCTAACCTCGAAGCATCGGTATAAACTACAAAGTCATCATTACCTTCCGGTAAAGCAAGTATCGGAGCCTCACTTAAAGTTTTCTTCAAAACATCAAACGCCTCTTGCTGCACGGTCTCCCAAACAAAAGGCGCATTCTTCTTCGTTAAAGCAGTCAAAGGAACTGCAATCTTCGAAAAATCTTTGATAAATCTCCGATAGTATCCTGCCAACCCCAGAAAACTTCTAACTTCGGTAGCTGTTTGAGGCGGCTCCCAGTTCTTTATTGCTTCAACCTTAGCTGGATCTACCGAAATCCCAGCTCCAGAAATTACATGTCCTAGAAACTGTATCTGTTGTAGCCAAAACTCGCACTTTGAGAACTTGGCATACAACCTTTCTTTCCTTAGCAATTCCAACAGTTCTCTCAGATGTTCAGCATGTTCGGCTTCAGACTTAGAGTATACTAAAATATCATCGATAAACACAATTACCGATCTGTCCCACATCGGTCTACAAACCCTATTCATCAAGTCCATAAAGACAGCTGGGGCATTAGTTAATCCGAAAGGCATGACCAAAAACTCGTAATGCCCATACCGAGTTCTGAAAGCTGTCTTCGGTACATCTTCTTCTCTTACTTTCAGCTGATGGTACCCCGACCTTAAGTCGATCTTAGAGAATACACTAGCCCCATGTAACTGATCAAACAAGTCGTCTATCCTCGGCAGAGGATACTTGTTTTTAATCGTCAACTTGTTCAGTTCCCGATAATCTATGCACATCCTCATCGTGCCATCTTTCTTCTTTACAAACAGTACCGGGGCTCCCCATGGTGATGAACTCGGCCGAATGAAGCCCTTATCCAACAATTCTTGCAGCTGTGTCATCATTTCCTTCATTTCAGTTGGGGCGAGGCGATAAGGAGAACGAGCTACCGGCGCAGCTCCCGGGATCAGGTCAATTCGAAACTCAACTTGTCTCTCAGGCGGCACGCCAGACAAGTCTTCCGGAAACACATCTGGAAACTGGGAAACAACAGGCACATCGGCCAACGTTCTCTTTTCAGCCTTAGCATTAATAGCATATGCTAAGTAGGCATCACATCCCTTTGCAACAAGCTTTTGGGCTTTTGCAATAGTCAATAGGCACAGATCCCCACTTCTCCTATCCCCGTAGATGCAAATCTCACGCCCCTCCGGAGTAGTTATCTTAATCATTCGGCTCTTACACACTATCTGGGCTTCATTCTCTATCAACCAATCCATCCCGATTATCACATCGAATTCACTAAATTCTATAGGGATCAAGTCCAAATTGAAGACTACATCTTCAATTACTAATGTGCAGTTGCGGTAGACATGATCTACTTTTACTAAGGTGTTACTAGCAGTTTCAATATCTAGTACATCAGATAACTTTGATAGAGGCATAGACAATTGTTGAGCAAACATAGTAGACACAAACGATCTATTGGCACCCGAGTCAAATAACACTCTTGCAGGTAAAGAGTTAACTATAAACGTACCCGTGACGACTTTCGAATTTTCCCTTGCCTCCTCTGCAGTTATCTGAAAAGCACGAGCAGGTGCCCTTTGAGACTGACCCCGGCCTCGGTTAACTGAACCACCGCTTGAACCTCCCGAAGATCGTGTTGTAGATGGAGCAGCAGCAGCTGGATCGTTCTTTCTGCAATTCCTACTGTAGTGTCCCCATACACCACACTTATGGCAAGCATCTCCCCTCCTTGGGCACTCACTCTGAAAATGGCCCAACTCACCACAACAGAAACAAGCACGTCCATTGGTGCACTTGCCGAAGTGTTCCAAGTGACACCTATTACAATATCGCGGCTCGGTGTTGATGGAGTAAGCACGAGCACGACCACGATCGGAAGAACCAGACGGTCGACGATACGACTGTTGAGGTGAGTACTGTGAAGACCGGGAAGAACCAGAATATCCTCCCTCGCGCTGGCGCTTCGGCGGTGACGGCTGTGTTGGGTTGGTGGAAGCAGCAGTAGACCCAATATCCAGACCCGCCTCGAATCTGGTCACCTTCCTTTCCTCAGTATCGACTTGATGAGGCGCAAACAGACTCAGCCTCGTGAATTCTACAGCATATTGGGACACAGTCTTAGTCCCCTGCATTAGTGCCATAAACTTTGCTTCCAACCTCCGGCGCTCATCAACCGGACAGTACTGCTGAGTGAATAGTTCCTTGAACTCAGCCCAAGTCATTACACTTACTTTTTCCAAGGTTAAAGCATTAGCCATAGAATTCCACCACATAATTGCATCGTTTGTGAACATTGCTGTAGCATACCGAACAATATCCTTCTCAGCACAGTCGCTGATTCGGAATGTTCTCTCAGTAGCTGTTATCCATTCAAGTGCGGCAACAACATCTCCTAAACCGTTAAACTCCACCGCCCCGTTTCCTTAAAAATCCTTAAACCGACAACCCCTGGGCTTATTAGATGACCCAGTGTTGTCATCTCGTTCCTCGTTGTTACCCCCTTCCTTCTCCTTGTTCTTTCTCTTATCCTCTCTTCTCTTAGCATCGGCCTCATCTCGAGCCCGAAACTGGTCTTGTATCATCTTGTTCTGCTCAGCCATCATGGCTAGCATCATCTCTCTTGCTTCTTCCGGTGTCATTCCTCCAGACATGTTCTGAAAATATAAACATATAACTTGTTTAGTATCATGTCATCAGCTTAAAGACACCACTCATTTGTCCCGTATGATAGTCAATCTCTTATAATTACTAGATCATAACCTATCTTAGTTCAGATCATTACTTAGCATCACTACATATCATTACCTAATGTTTGAGATCAAGACCTCACGAACATTTGAATCTCAAACTACTTCTCTGATACCATCTCGTGTGACACCCTAGCCACAACAACCACCATTAACGAGACACCCAGGATTAATCACCAATACATCAATTACATAATGATCTGATTACTTAATTAAAGTGCGGAAGCAATTAAAGTACAAAATAAAGTATTACAACAATTCCATATCACTCTACGGTACTACAAAGGTTACATGTCTATATCTAAAAACTTCCATTACATTACATTATCCCAAATTTATTACAACAATAATCTCAACAATTAAGTTACCAAATAAGCAACTGAGTCTTCAATTCACTTCAAACAACAACCTAGCTAGATGGTCCCGCAGCTGATTTTCCTTTTCCTGTAAAAATTACAACAACTAAAACGTAAGCGAATGCTTAGTGAATACATAGATTGTGCACATTATAAATATTTATGAAGCCCAAGAGTAACCCCGACGACAAACGTCGTATACTCTCTTCGTACACCAAGTACGGATCAGAGCCGCAGCCCCTTCGAGCCCAAAGCTCGGCATTTACACATACCATCTGAGACAAACGAACGATCGGAGATGACATACTGCCTACCGGACCTGGAGGGATCAGCTCCAGCGTCATATAGCACAGTAACATCAGAGTTAACGATGCGACCCACCGGTCCATCGCTAGATGCACAACAATCGAACGGACATGCAACAAGTAAGAATGTGCATCTAAATCTACGCAAGTTAGTAGAATTCCAACCAAACAAATGAAACAACAGGTCTCAGCAGGCAAAGCTTAACATAAATCAGATATAATCATGCGAAATCTACTGTACTCATAGTGGGTGCGTAAATAAACTTTAATCAATCTTATTTCTCTTCGGGCTTTCAACCGGATCCACAAAGTACCCCACTGTGGGTTAAACAACACCACAAGGGACCTGTACGTCAGTTGTAACAACATATCGTGTCAATATCTTGTTTAATTTCATAAACAATAATTTATAGATTTTTGCAATATCTGATCCCCATTTCGGATCCATGTCCGAATTCGGATCCCACCCGAATTCGGACCCCAATTCGGTCCCCATGTTAAGTTCGGACAATGCCAATTTCGGACCCCATTAGGTCCCAATTCGGACAATTGCAAATTTCGGACCCCATCCGAATTCGGACCAATCCGGATCCCAACACTTAGAAATTATTTCTGTTTTTGTACTTCCCAAATTCGGATTTCGTCCTAAGTTCGAGGCCACCCGAATTCGGACCAGATCCGAGTTCATCTCGGATCCGAATTCGGACCCCTTCGAATTTGTGCAGTTTCGAATATTTTCCAGATTTTAATCCAAGTCATTTTTGCACTTACTCAGTACGTGAAATAACTTACACCAACTAAAATATACTTGTTTTCAACCATTTTAACACTATTATTAACATGCTTTCATACCAATTTACATCCTTTTTGACCATTTTTATTCATCCATTCGAAACACACACTAAAAACACACACAAATCTCTAGGAATCATACTTATAGTTCGAATCAGGAGCTGAAATTCAATATATAGCATCTCATATACTAGATTTAAACGAATCTTCAACTATATAACACATGCATCCATAATTGTAACTCCAAAAATCAAATTTTCGGTTCATATAAAAACCGAACCAAATGTTCCCAAATTCGGTATTTAAATGATTTCTTACCTCAAATCCTTGATTGCAGTGTTAATGAATCCTTCTTTGCAACTTGATTCCAAATTTTCAACTTCCAATATCAAATTTTGATGATCTTCGATTATCTTTAGAGAGAGAGAGAGAACCGAAAGAGAGAAAGAGTGTTTAGTGAGAGAGAGTGTTTTCATGGAATGAAAGGCTTTTTAACCTTTTATTCCATTCATTTCTCATCTTTCTTCCTTTTTCACATTTAACCCCTTCACTTATCCGGTTCCATAAAATACTGATTTTTATAAAATAAAAGAATTCTATCTTTTATTTATTATCATTAATAATGATTTTCACTTAATAATTAAAAACTCTAAATTGCCATATCATACAACCAACTTTCAGATATCCAAGTACATAAACATTTTTAATAATTTAACTTAATACAAAAGTTAAATCTAACTATCCCAATTACAATAAATTAAATCTGAGGATGTTACACAAAAGGTTCTGCATCTAAACCAGTGTCGAATGATAAATGGATTCCTACTGTTGTGTTGTTACATGATGATGGAAATCCTAAATCTAAAAAGAAAGGACCCATCTTTCGATGGGTACCAAAAGTGGTTTAATTTATGCAGTTGTTTTTCAGGTCGATCACTTCAGACTGGAATCCGGACTTCAATGTAAATACTTCTGATCACTTAGTTCAGGACCCGATCTTCAGTGAAGTGGCTTCTACTTACTTTCGAGTAGAACCCGTGCCTCAAAGCACTGACTTCTGCATCAAGACAGATCAAAACCCGTTCTTTCATGATTAGATGGTTTCTAAACATCCAGTTTAGAACCCGTGGTTTTGCGACTAATCTGGTATTTTCCCTATTTTTTATTCTTATCAGTTTGAGTTTGAGTTTCGTTCTTGAAATTCACTCATAAGATCTTATGTTTCACTGATACTGTTCTGATTTGCAGGGGGAGTTTCAGATGCGTTCTGAAGATGACATCTTGACGAAAAGTTTGTAAGCATTCTGAATACTCTAATGCACACATTAAAAGGTTTTGTTAGAATAATCTGATTTTCTGATTGAATAAATTTCGGTTACGTTTTTGTGATTATATTTTTGATTTGAGTGATATACTTGTTGAAATGATCTGAAATTTTGCATGAATGATCTTATATGTTAAATAATTTGTTCTGGAAATTTTCATGATCTAATTTGAAGTATCCAAGGAGTAATTGCACTTTTTAAATCTAATTGTTCTTCGTGTTCTTCACAAAAATCAAAGGTTTTGCTCTTAAATTTATGTTAATATTCTGTTTTTCTTTGGTTTTCTATTCCATAATCATAAGAAATTAATCTTGTACTGATTTTGAGCATTTCTTGTTCAATAATTACAAGTTTTTCTTGTTTAATCGTTGAAATTGTTTATCGGTAATTTATTAAGTGTTATTCTCGGTTCAGTACTTCCAGAGGCCATAACTTTTGATTGGAAGATCGTTAAACGACCTACCATATGCCGAAACGAACCTAGAAACGAGATCTACAATTTCTAGATTAGGTAAAGTTGGTTTGTTCAATTTTTGAGGCATAATTCCACTACAGAAAAAAAGTTACGGGCATTTTTCTATACAAAAGCTGAAATTCCAACATAAAAAACCTGTTTCTGATCCAAGTTTCCCCAAGTTACCAACCTCGGATACATCCGAACTTGTGAAGTTTATGAGTTTTTCAAGTTTCCAATCTAGAAGATCCACCTTTTGCACTCCACAATCATGACTCAAGGATTTTCCATACATGAGAAGACTGTCGAGGAGGAGAAAGTTGATATATCTCCAGTCTGTCTCATGAACCACTCCAAACAGGTACGAAGTTCTTCATCTTCGTCTGATTTATTTGATATACAATCCTTATCTGAATTTAAATCTAGTGATGAATTTGATGAACTGCATGCACAACTACATGAATTAAAGAATGAATTGATTGCTGAAAAAGAACAATCCGCTGTGTATAAAAAGAAATGGCTAAACAACCATGAGGTGATAAAGAAGATGTTAATTGAAAAGGTAGATGTTGAGGATAGGAATAAATACCTTGAATCTTGTATGGATAAACTCACTGATGAAAAGAACTCTTTAAAATCAGAAATATCTGTTCTTTCAAAACGCTTAGAGTCTGTAAGCATGGAAAACATAGACAGTTTGGAAAAATACAAAATGATAGAAGAAGAAACAATAGGTTTGTACTCTCGCATAAAGACCCTAGATGATGAATTTCTAAAATGGGGTCAAACTGAACAAACTATTCATTTAAACCAACTCAAAGAGACTAGGTTTTATCATTCGAAACAAGGAATTGGTTTTAAAAATCCTAAGTACTTGGAAAAGGTTCAACAAGTTTTACCTATTTTTTATGACATGAGATATATGGGTGCAGGGTTGAAATCTTTCACCCAAAGAGACTAGGTTTTATCATTCCAAACAAGGAATTAGTTTTAAAAATCCTAAGTACTTTAAATGAGAGTTATCCCTATAGAGTACCTACTCTAGAGGAGGAGTTCTTGTCAAGCTATTCAGAGGCTGAAATGAACGCAGAACCTGTCAAACCAATCCCTCATCTTTACATTCCTACAAATGTTTTTCAACATAAAATCAAAGTTTTAGAAAAGGAATTAAAAACAACTCGAAAAAAATCTCTTGATTATCAAGAAGCTCTTCTCAAGAGTGAGGAAAAATTGGCAAATCAAAGTTTTGAACAAAATGTAGAATTAACCATCTACAAAGAAAAGCTTGACACGGTTTCAGAAAGGTTAAATTCTCATTTAAAAGATTCAAAGGTTTCTCATCCTACAAAAGTCCATCTCACATCATCTAAAAAAGGTAAAGCCAAGGTTGAAGTTTCTTTTGTTAGTTGTAAAGGTGAGTGCTCCAAATCTTCCAAAGCTGAGGTTTCAAAGAAGACTCGGAGTCTATCTAAGTCTTCCATGAAACCCACTGACTAAGGAAAAGAACATTTTTCAAAGTCTAAGTCTTCCAAACGTATGAACTCTCATTGTTTTGTTCCTACAAATCATGCAAGAAGGATTCCTAAAATAACACCTCTTGACTTTCAAAGTTTCTTTGTAAAAAAGGCAGTCATGCCTGAATCTTTTGTTAAAATCGACAGTAGTGCTAGTGTGCCTGGAAAGGATGTTGCTAGTAAACCTTTGAAATACGCTTTTTGCAATCTGTTTCAATTATGTCCAAAAAGCTTTCGGCGTGCTGTTCCTGAAATGAATAACTTTGTACGTTATCCTGAAAAACGGACACGCCGCTAATCTAAGAAACAAAAGTGCATGCCTCATCACCGCCTGAAAAATTGGAAAAACTATCGCCAAAGGCCAAGCCTAAGGCATTTCCAAAGTCACCCATGCCAAAGGTTGTTCCATTACCTAAGGTTGTTTCAAAATCAGCTGGACCCATATACAAATGGGTACCAAACGAAACTGCATCTAAACCTGTGTCGAATGATAAATGGATTCCTACTGTTGTGTTGTTACATGACGATGGAAATCCTAAATCTAACAAGAAAGGACCCATCTTTTAATGGGTACGAAAAGTGGTTTAATATTTTTGCAGGTTAGATGGTTTTCAGATCACTTCAGACTGGAACCCGGACTTCAATGTAAAGGCTTCTAATCACCCAGTTCAGGACCCGATCTTTAGTGAAATGGCTTCTACTTACTTCCGAGTAGAATCCATGCCTCAAAGCAATGACTTCTGCATCAAGACAGATCAGAACCCGTTCTTTCAAGTTTAGATGGTTTCTAAACACCCAGTTTAGAACCCGTGGTTCTGCGACTTATCTGGAATTTTCTCTACTTTTTATGCTTATCAGTTTGAGTTTGAGTTTCATTCTTGAAATTCACTCATAACATTTTATGTTTCACTGATACTGTTCTTATTTGCAGGGGAGTTTCAAATACGCTTTGAAGATGACATCTTAACGAAAAGTGTGTAAGCATTCTGAATACTCTAACACACACTTAAAATGGTTTTGTTAGAATAATCTGATTCTCTATTTGAATAAATTTCCACCAAGATTAATTGATCTAATCTTCGTGATGATCTTGATCTCATTCTTCCTGAGATTCTCTGAAATATCTTGATTTCTCCCACGTAGTCTGATTCTCTCATACATCAAGTTTCTCCCATACAATCTAATTCTTTCATGATAGTCTAATTCATTTTCAAATCTCATATCAGACTTTGTATTGAAGTTCTCTCATACAGTCTCTCAAACTTCCCAAGATATTTCATTCAACTCTAATCCATCTTCTGAAATACCCCATGAGCTTCACTGATATATCTTTCAAGATATCATGCTGACTCTGATGATGCACAATATGTGTGATTTAGGCATATATATTGTTCCTATGGTCTAAACCAGAGCCGGAAGACCTATCCAATGAGCAAACCACTTTAGTTTGTGTGAGTAAGGTTTCTCAGGTCAATTAGTTGAGGAGTGTTAGTTACGTACCACGAGATACTAACAGGGTCAAGCATAGATAAAATGCAAATGAGAGGGGTTATCGAATGGAGATGGGAGTGCATCATGAGCTAAAAGTGGGTCGGAGGGAGTACAGTTGAAAAATGACGAGAGCTGAGAGGTGAGAAAGGATTAAAAGAAAAGATAAATCCTACCAAGACCGTGTCAATCTGTTGGGTTTCCTACATCAGCTACCAAATTTATATGAGTTGGATTAGGTATTGAACAAGACGTTATGGACCCAGTGACTGTAAGGTCACCAACCTACGGATCCTATCTTGACGCGACGCCGTCCAACGAGTGTCGAATCCTCGTTAGCGGTTTGACGGATAAATCACACAAACGGAACACGGAGACACACACAATGGTAGACGCACACTAGAACGCCCCGACACGTGATTCTCTCCTAGAACACACACAAAAACCTCTGCAAGTTCGTAATCGCCCTCACCCATAATTCTCTGCCAAAGTTCGTTTATTAAAACGGATTAACCCTTAATTATAAGGCTCAGATTCGAACTTGCTCTGGACAAGTTCGAGAAGGCCCCAAGCCCATGAACTTGTCCACCATAGGTTCGAATCATGGCCTTTGAACTTATTCTAGAACCGGTCTTTGAACTTGTTCTAGAACTTATGTTTGAACTTACCTTTGAACTTATGTTTGAACTTATCTTTGAACTTATGTTCGAACTTATTGTATAACATCAATTACAACCAAGTTCAAACATATATACAATCAATATCAATATCAAACATATATCAAACATATAACAAACATATATCATACATGTATTAATATGCGATTACGAACAGATTGACTATTACAAAATATCGTCTACTTAGACTGCTATCGTCACACAGGATGCACTAACAGACTCCCCCTTGACGATAGCTTCTAACTAAACATATGTATTTTGTCTAAGTACTAGAACTATACAAACTATTACCGGCGTACAATTCCTACTCTATACAAACCTTAACCACCTTCTGGAACTTCCTGCCTTCTGATCTCCAGCCTTCGTGAAAGAAAATCGGCTGATAATGAAGCTTTCTCAGGTCGTCCTTGGATAAGTTGATCAGATGCAGTGGATCGTATGCTTTCAAAATTACTTTGTCCTCGTAGTCCTCCATGACTGCCTCTGCTGTTTCGTTGTCAACGAACCACCACTTCATATTCGCGAGAACGTCCTATGGCATTGTCTTCAATGGAACGTTCTTTAGGCATCAGACTGGTTTATAGAACATCTTCATCCAAGGTTTTCCTGTCAGTGGATCTACTCTTGATTCATCCATTACTCTCTTTCCTTCTCTCGGCTTTATACTCTCAAACCTTCCGGATCGACCTTCTTTTCTTATAATTCTCGTTATTACTACAGCGTATTGGTCATCTCCTAGGTTTATCAAGTTCTTCCATGCAAGTTCTTTAACTTCGCATTTGGGCAATGAATTAGAAACTTTTAAAGTTCTCCTCAAATACTGAAGTCCGTCTCTTCTCTTAAGTACGAATAGCTGCAGTTCCTTGTCAAAGAACCAGCTTAAAATCCCTCCCGAGAGCTTTCCTGGACTTGGCAGTCTCATCTTTTTATTTGCTGCCAAGTCTGTGTTCTTCTCCTCCTTTCTGAACCATAGCTTCATTATTTCTTCTCTAGTTTGCTCCTTTTTAGCTATGTCAGATTCTGAATCATCCATAGACGCTAAGTTAATCTCATCTAGATCTATCAAATTTTGATAATTATGCACATATTGTTCTGTGATAGGTTGCTTCAGGGTGATAACTTCATCAACATCATCGTCTTCATCTTCAACAAACTCATCATCAGACTTCCAGTCCACAATCTCTTCTGGAACGAATTCCCCTTCCTCCAAATCTTCTTGATCAAAATCAAACTCATCTTCATCATCAAGATTCATCAAGGCTTCAATCATTTCTTGTTCAACAATATTTGAAGCTTCGCCTTCGCCTCCTTCTCCCATACCTGACTGGCTAGGCTCCCCCTGAATTTGTGCTTGCTGAGCAGTCTTCTGTGAAAGATTTGCTAGCTCACTTTCCCTTTGAGCATCTTGATCATTGCCATCCTCATCTTCTCTCCTCACCTGGTCTTCTTTGCAGCTACTCTCCCCCTGAGCTTGCAGATTTTTCAATAATTGCTCAAGGAGAGTCTTCATCGTCTTCATCTCAGACTGTTGATTAGCCACTATTGTACTTAACTCGACATTCTCTTGATCAAGTCTGGCCTTATGCTCCTGTAGCTCTTTCACAGTTGTTGAAAGTTGATAAATTTGGACTGTTTGAAAGTCCACTTTTCCTTTCAGCTTAGTGAACCGCTGATTGTCTATGTAAGAAGTCGAAGATGATGGAATGGAGGCGGAAGTTGTTGGAGTGGTGGTTGAAGTTGATGGAGCAGCCGGTAACACAGGTTGAGGAGCTGAAGTGGATGGAGCTCCCTGCATAAATCGATGCCTCCTCGCCCTATGCCTAGGAACGAGTAGAACTTCCTCTTCTTCTTCAAAATCCGAGTCTTCTGACTCTGCCTCCCTACCTGGTGGCCTTGTCATTTTCCTTCAACTAACTACTACTCTTGATCCATATCTGCCAATTGTGACAGCCGAATCAGCAGCCTCTATCTCCTCAGAACTAGATTCGGAGGCAAACTCGGAGGCAGTCTCTTCGTGACCCTCGTCCTCAGTCTGTACTCTTTCTCCTTCTTCTTCACCCTGTACCTCTGTGTCCATAAACTCAGCTTCAGATGGCTGGTATTCATCAATCTCTCTAAATATATCATGAAACTCAGCCGGAGGCTCTAAAACATCCTGAACCAGTTGTTCGGCGATGTTTTGCTCCGCTGTTGTCCCCTGCGCCCATATCTCTTCCAGAGTTTGGGCCCTCTGATCATATTGGGGGCCCAAACTCGATGGGCCTGCAGCTTCTTTTGAAGGACCAGCTGCTGTAGATTCTGGTTGTTGACGAGATGATGGTCTAGCAATCGCAGGTCCGATATAGACCTGATCATGGCCCGATATAGAAGCAGTTAAATACATAAGTGACCTGATCATGGCCCGATATAGAGTCGGATCCACATCAGTATCACTTTCTGTACCCGGTCCGAGATTGTGATTCACTTGAATCGGAGTACTGAAATGAGTAGTCAGCTTTGTTCCTTCCATCCCGAAGCGCTCCAGAATATCGTAGACATACTTCGTCTGATGGATAAACATGCCCTCCTTCCTCTGTTCAACTTGCAAACCCAGATAGAAGTTCAGCTCTCCCATAGCACTCATCTCAAACTTTGACTTCCTAACCTTCTCAAAATCTTTGCACATCTGCTCGTCTGATGACCTAAAAATGATGTCATCCTCGTACACTTGTACCAAGATAAAATCTTCTCCCTTTTTCTTCACGAACAATGTACTATCAATTCTCCCTCTTTCAAACCCGTTGTCCAAATGATGAGTTGACAGTGTCTCATACCATGCCCTTGGTGCCTAATGCAATCCATACAGAGCTTTATCGAGTCGATACACTCTGTCAGGAAACTTTGGATCAGTGAACCCAGGCGGTTGTTCGACATACACCAATTCTTTCACCTTGCCATACAGGAATGCACTCTTTACATCCAACTGATAGACCTTAAACCCTCTGAAGGACGCAAAGGCCAGAAACAGACGAATTGCCTCGAGCCTTGCCACTTGTGCAAACACCTCGTTGTAATCGATTCCCTCTTCTTGGTTGAATCCATTTACTACAAGTCTTGCCTTGTTGCGAGTAACAATACCCCGATCATCTCTCTTTCATTTAAAAACCCATTTAGTTCCTATTGCAACTTCTCCTCGAGGTAGCGACACTAACTCCCACACTTCAAGCTTTCTGAATTGTGACAGTACTTCTTGCATCGCTTCAACCCAAGAATTATCTTTCAGTGCAATTTGCACATTCTTCGGCTCTACTTGTGAGATAAAACAAGAATATAAACATGTGTGAAACGCCTCGGAGTCATTAATCATCGACAACAGCACTGTGTTGTTATTCAAACTACTCCTAGTTCTCACACCGGTATTCAGATTTCCTATGATGCTCTCAATTGGATGATCCTTGTTTATCCTTGATGTCTCAATCTCATCGACTCTAAGATTATCTCCTAAGTTTGTAACTATTTCTACTAATGGGGGAACGACTTGAGAAGGTACATTTTCTTCTTCATGATCACTGTCTTCGGAAGTAGAAGTACTAGCCTGATTCTCGTTTGAAGGTATTTCAGAATCATTCTCCACTGGAGACCCATCTTCTGTCGTTGTAGGCTCAGA
Source organism: Centrapalus pauciflorus (assembly GCA_020465985.1). Classification (NCBI taxonomy): domain Eukaryota; kingdom Viridiplantae; phylum Streptophyta; class Magnoliopsida; order Asterales; family Asteraceae; genus Centrapalus; species Centrapalus pauciflorus. Next base: position 39,932 of record JAANYP010004184.1, read on the forward strand.
AGTTTATGGAATGCTCGTCTTTGGAAAACTTTGACCGTCGTCATTAAGATTTAATGATGATAAGTCACTTTCAATTGTACCTGCATTTCCATCCAAAGGAATGTTAAATGATTCAAACGAGTGATAATCAAATATCCATTTCGGACCAGTTTGGGGTTCATGTGTATAACTTGTTACATCAATGTTATACACAATTTCTACCATACCGTTTGCTTTGTTAAAAACCCTTTTGTTTGGTGAGTTGGGCACATAACCTAGAAAATATCCTTCGTCAGCCTTTTCACCAAACATAGGTTGATGTTTTGTTTTCATTGATGTACACGGTACCCCAAATGGTTCGAAGCAAGTTAAATTTGGTGGTCTTTTATTCAAAACTTTATAACAGTTTTTGTTCAGTGATTTGACAGTAAGGACCTGATTTAAAACATGACAAGCGGTATTCACTGCCTCCCCCCAAAACATGGTAGGAAGCTTTGAATCTGAGAGCATGGTTATTGCTGCATCAATCAAAGTCTTGTTTTTCCGTTCTGCCATCCCATTTGTTGTGGCTCATATGGTGCACTAAATTGATGCACTATGCCTTTAGATAGGCAATATACACCAATTACTGTGTTTTTAAACTCTGTTCCATTATCACTCCTGATACGTTTTATCCTCGTCCCGTAGGAGTTTTCGACTTGGTCTAAGAACCCAATCAACTTTCCAGCTGTTTCGTCCTTCATACCTAAAAAGAAAACCCAAGAAAAACGTGAGTAATCATCAGTGGTAACTAAACAATACCAACTACCACCGATACTTCTTTTGTTGATAGGTCCGAATAGCTCCATATGCAACAAATCGAAAGTGGAAGCTATCGAGTTTCGAGTCTTTGACTTGTGTGATTTCTAGTGTTGTTTGCCTTTCTTGCATGGTACACACTTGTCATTGAACTGAAAATTCTTCATCGGGACACCTTGCACCAGTCCATGTTTAGTGATATAGTTCATTTTCCTAAGGTGCAAGTGTGCCATGCGTCTGTGCCATAAGACGGATTCGGTCTCTGAAGCTTTGGACAATAGGTAGATTGTTCCCATCGATGAATCTGAGATGTTCATGTCCAGCATGTACAAATCATTCTTCCTTGGGGCTCTCATCATAATCCACTCTTCAAGGTATTTTGAATCACGGCTTCAGCACTAACCCTTCAGTATCAGTAAAAAGAACTAAATTCTTCATATCACAAATCTGAGAGACACTAATGAGATTGTGAAAAAGTCTATCCACGTGATAAACTTGATCAAGTGTGATAGTCCCATTAGTGATCACTCCTGTTCCAGTGATATTTCTTCCCTTGTTCCCAGCGAATGATACGAATCCCTTTTTCCCTCCCTTGACCAGTCTGTGAGCAGACTTCTTTCCCCAGTCATGTGCCTAGAGCAACCACTGTCGATGAACCACTTGTTGTTGAGACCTGTAGTTAGCTCCTGCGCATGAAAGAAAATAAGTTAGAGTGTAAGTGTAGGTCCCGAGAGGTTCCCAAAGTATATAGCTTTAAGCTGTAGAGGGGGGGTGAATACAGCTATTTAAAACTACACACTATTTTCTCAATGTTTGTATGTATTATCTACAATTTGTTAATTACAAACAAGCTTGAATGCGGAATAGTTCAAGCTGAGATGACAGATACAACAGTATGTTCACTAGTCTAAGACAAACTCAAACTAGTATACAATGAATACACTCACTAAGAAGCACTCACTGTGTTTACAAGACTTAAGGGAACAACTTATGTAAAACAGCTTAGACACACAGATACTGATTTACACAGAAGGCTTGCATGAAAATCACACTTGCACGTTCACTCTTGGTTTCAGCACTTAGCTTTCTTCACTCCTCTTTCTGTCCTTAGAAGCTTCCTTTTATACTCACTCAGAGGATCTAAGAGAAACATCTTCATTGGACGGAATGAAAAAGGAGAAGTCTTGTTGAAAAGACAACATAACCTTTTCTGCACTTTTCTGAAAAGCAGACTTGTCTTCACATGTGCAAAACTTTTGTCTTTTTTACTTTGTCTACTTGTTGCATTGCCTTTAACTAATTTAGGAATGTCAACTTTGCGTCCTTTCTTCCTGTAAAGGCCTATCTTTGATATAAGAAAAGGTCTGTCACCCTTTTTCAAATAACCTTTGTCTTCATGCTACAGAACAGCTTCGGAGGCTGACAGTTCTTTTTCCGACTTGTCTTCGACTTTGGTAAACTGAATCTTGTAGTCAAAAACAATTATTGATTGAAACAGTATCAGTAAAGTGTTTAGCCTGTTCACAAAGAACAGGTTCTGTTCACAAAGAACAGAACACTTTAAAAGTGCCCAAGCTGCTCACCAGTGTAGAGCAGCGTAGACAGTTTATGTCCAGCCTGTTCAGCAGACAGAGCAGCTTGGACAAACTGTCTTAGTTGCAACACATGCAACACATAGAACAGCTTATGACTAATATTGCAAATCATTTTTCAGGCTTCAATAAGGCATATAACAGGCCTTAAATTTAACCTTCAAATGCATCAACAGGTTTGATTATAAATCTCCCCCTCAGATGTAGAACAGGTTTGACTGAGGCCTTTTTGTGCCTAACAATCTCCCCCTATTTGCAATAACCAGTCTAAGCTGGTCTTATCAAAAATCATTGTATATTTTTACAGTACATTTTGCAGAATTGAAATTACAACATTACAGTAAAGTAAAAGATCAGTTTATATATACACTGATTCTTGATTACA